>JAEBDU010009090.1:0-71632 GCA_016802625.1 Heliconius numata | reverse complement strand
TATACTCGTATATTAAATAAAAATATTTATATCAGCACTCAAATACATTAAGCTTAAAAGGCTTTGTTGTGATGATCAAAGTTAAAACAATTATATACGTACTGGATTTATTTTTGTTTAATAAATATTTTAAAAAGATAGTATCATATTATGACACTAGCGGTTCGGCGCGGCTTCGTCCGCTTGTACATAACGAATATTTATTTATTATCAAAATCAAATCAGTTTCACGCTGTAATCTGCAAACAGCAGAGTAGGCAGAGGGAACCTGGTGTTAACACACTCTGTTCCACATGAGGAACGGAGTTCCCTCTACCAACCCTGATGTGTGCGGGATACAGCGTGAAGCTGATACTTAGTTTCAGCAAATAGATTTTTAAGTCCTTCGTAAGAAGAGTTAACATCTTTAAACAATCCAAAAATATTTACGGAAAAATGGTAGCAGTTTTTTATGAAGTATATTTTATAGCACAAACTTTTTTAAAATATAACCCCAGATGAATTCACACCTATTACATTTATTTGTCGTCATGAATTGGATATTAGACACAAATTGATTGACGTTTCCATAGTTTGCTGGCTTTATTTGACATAGTTAAAAATATATATGTAAATGTTACATACAGTAAATATTCTATTGTATTGATTTTAATATTTATTGACATTGATTAAAAAAATATGGTTATTTAGTTTAACGTATATTTTTTACTTTTCTGCGTTCTGGTAGTATGTGCAAATGAAAAATCGAGATTATGACTCTTTGTTCTACACTTTTTGTTAAATACCCGAAATATATTTCACGCTATAGCGTGTTAAGTGGCGGAACTTAACGCTGAGTTGTGGGGGTTATATTTCACCTTTCTGACATTACTTAACGATCAATAACGGTAATATTGTTAAGTCAATTTCAGTCATATTCTTGTTAATCTTTAAAAACACACAAGATTTTTTTTCATCTTAATAATTTAGTTTTATCAAAGACAAGATTTCTTTCGCGTCACCATTTTGGGCCTCAAGGGTCAATCATAAATCCCTTACTAAGGAAGGATAATCTTACGTCCTTTCTTAAGAATTTCATTTCCTTTTACATTTGTTATGATAAGTGTCGCGAATTCTTAATAAAAAACGTGGAAAAACTAAAACTTATTTAAATACAACGTATGAATAACCAACACGTACATGATATACAAAAGAAGTAACACCAAAAATATTTCACAATAAAATGTAATTTTACGTAAATAAATTAAACTCTGTCAAATATGCTATTCATTTTGCACTCATCTATCTTCTATATATATAAAATCGAAAGGTCACTCACTCATCACGAAGTCTCAGAAACTACCAGAGCTGGGAATCTCAAATTTTGCATAGGAGTTATTTATAGGACGTAGGTGCTCGCTAAGACGGGAATTTGCAATATTCGACTTCTAAGGGGTTGTTTTTGGGGTTGAAAGTTTGTATGAAACTTCGTTACTACAAATGCTAGGAGTCTCAAATTTAACTGCCCGTAAGATTTTGCTGTCCGTAAGATTCGTCAACTGACCGATGTTGACACCGCGCGTTTAGTATACTTCAGCTATTTTCATAGCATTATGTCTTACGGCCTATTACTTTGGGGTAGTGCCGCTGACATAGATACCATTTTTGTGCTCCAAAAACGGGCTGTCCGAGCAGTCTATAAAATGGGTCCACGGGAGTCACTAAGGAATAAATTCAAAGACTTTAACATCCTCACACTACACTCCCAATATATTTACGACAACTTAGTATATGTGCATAAAAATATTAATAAATTTAATAAAAACAGTGACCTCCATCAACATAATTTAAGAAATAAAAATAAGCTTGCTGTGCCCTTCTCTAGGCTCTATAAAGTATCTCACTCATTCGTAGGTCAAAGTATACACTTTTATAACAAACTTCCAAACGACGTGGTTAATTTATCACTGAACAAATTTAAAAAAGTGGTAAAGCACAGGCTCTGCCAAAAAGCATATTACTCTGTTAAAGATTATGTTCGCGATAAAGATGTTTGGAAATGAGTTGCTCTATTTCTAAGTTAAAATTGTTAATTGTAATTTGTAACAAATGTTAGCATTTAAAAAGAGTAGCCATGAATTTCTTTGCCTGTATCTTCTCATGAGCTCAACCACTTCAACGGGCTTTTTTCAGGTCAAAATTGCACATTTTTTTTTTGGTTATTTTGTTTTGCATTTTTTTTCTACTTTATGACATGTCCAAGTAAATGTTAAGCATTTCTATGGAATAAAGATATTTTGACTTTGACTTTGACTTTACATGGGCGTCACTTGTAGGTACTCATGGAGATTGGAGATTAATAATAACGTAGTTCACGCAGGCGAAGCCGCGGGCGGGCCTCTAGTTTTGTATAAAATGCAAATTTAAGTTTGTTTTTTAGAATTCCGTACTAAAGATGATTTTGATTTAACGTATGAACATTAAATAGAACAAAACCTAAAGCGTCAAACTTCCGGTATCCATTTCGGTCAGCCCCTAAATCTGTGGGCAGAATTTAAATAAACTCACGTACGTTTCGACCATTTGATTAGCGAGGTTTTATGATATTTCCACATTTTACGTCTTTTTTACGTGGTTTTCATAGAAAAAAACTGATCTAATTTATGTAATAGCTTTCTTATCTATAAAAAAATTGAAATAAAACACTAAAAATCTGCATATAGCGGAGAGAATTTATTTTTCAGACACTCCACCATCTAAATCTCCATTTAATGTCCTATTTCCAGACATCTTACGAGACTATAAATATAATGAAAATAGTCGCTGTATAATACTGTAAGTTTGTATATTTCCATTCTATACAGTATAGGTATATTAGGACGTTCCTACACCTGCCCTTCGTTGTAATTATTAAAAAGAAAATAATTATTTGAAGGAACAGTACAATTACTGGACGAGAGTACTTCCTAACAAAAAATATTCTAAATTTAACATTGCTATATGAATTATGAATCACTCATTTTTTTATTTGTTCAAAAATTCAGTTGAATTCGTCTCTTCAATATTACTTCCAGTTCCTTATATAATGCAAACGCTAAAAAATGGACATCAGAGTCTGCTTCAGTACTTACTATGGTAATGCCTGATTCACTGGCCTTTTTTATACTAACATATATTTCCAATTTTTGCTGAACCTTTTCTTCTTTATTCTTTAATAAGACAATATATATGTTTAAATTTAATTATTTCAAGCCAGGATCGAACTAATTACCAATGTGAAATTGTTGTAATATTGAGGCCATTGTGGATCAGCAGTATAGAGTCTGACTGTAAATGTCATGGTTGAGCGTTCGATTCCAACAAATTATTTTCATTTCCTTTTGGTAATAAGAAATTGATAGCAAGACCGCAAGTCTGAGCTACTAAAAACGCAATATTTGAAATATTGAGTGGAATATGTGTAAAGGAGTGTCTTAACTCTAAGTTCTCTCTGCCTACATTAATATATACGGGATACAGCGTGAAGCTAATAAAAATGTCTACTTTCGCTGCCAACGGTAATAGAGAAATTGCTATTGATGTAGAATGAATGTGTGTTTAAAGTGGCAAGCTATTTGGCACCGTAGCTACAACATAAACTTGCATTACTATGTAAAATTAGGCTAAAAGCCGTAGCGCGATAAACTACTAAGAAACGAACTACTAAGAAAAAAGTTTAACTTTAATAATAATTTCTTTTAAGAAAGAAATTAGTCCTCTTTAATTCATTTATCCATTTGTATGAACAATACGAAAATACTTTTGCCCCGACTCGACCGAATATGTATATATTTTTTTTCAATTTTACGATAACAAGACATCTGTTCTGTTATTTTTGTCTGAATTCGAAATATTAAACTTAATGAGAACGAAATTTTAACATCAGTTTCTCAGGTTCCCTTTGCTTACGTTGTTAAATTTGCGAAAACTATTATGGAAACGTCAGCCTCGATGATGCCTCATCTGTGGAATATTTATTTATTATTTTGACACACTGTACCTTCCAATCGAAGAAGAATTATTAAAATTTGTCATGATTATAATTTGAATTGATATTGGTATAACTTAATACTAATCTAACAAAAAAATCTAACTGTAATAATAATAAAAAGTAATCTCCTGAAAGAACTGCTAGAACTAAATTATTTTCCTCGTGTTGACTCGTACTCATACTCAAACACTCTAATCCCTAACGACTACTGTATACAGTTCATGCCAAATACCATTTACATAATTTTATGATAATCCTTTCTAATAACAATGGCGAATTGGTACCAAAAGCTAATATCACCAGGAAGTCGTATTAGGGAAACGCCAAAACAAATTATTATAAGCAATTTTCTATAAAAGAAAATTATTTATGGTGTAATGTATATGAGATATGCCGTTTCCAAAACCCATAAGGAGTAGTTTCGACTCCATTATTTAAAGTCTTATGATATTATATGACATTCAGCTTCATTTAGTGACTTCGAGTTTGATGTTTATTTGTTTAAAACAAATCAGTTGTATCTCGCATTTAGTAGGATATACTTTCAGCCGAATCCTGGAGGCATTGCGTGATGAGTGGCAGTACTCAACGCCGCGTTTTGCCTCGACACCAGAGCGAAGAAATGGAAATATAAATTTAGATAAATATTTCATCTCCTCGAATGGGGACCGAACCCACAACCAGTCGGTTTTACAATCACACTTTGTGTCCCCGTGCTACGATTGGCCTCAACAAAGCCAATTTATAATTTAATAATATTTTTAAAAAAGAAAGCTAAGACAAAAATGTCACATATTCTCTAATATAATTTTCTATTTTTAATACAATAAAAATAATTAAAATGACGCTCGTGTTTCTTAGAAAATGTATGAAATTTCGTGAAATTTCTCGATTCTAATCTTATTTCTTTAATAGCGGAATTCTCCCAGAGATGAGATCGCCAAGTATATTTGTTCGTTGACCCAACATTATTACTTTATATTATTCAATTTTATTTACGAAAAAAATGTTTGGCATTTTTAATATAGTTATCTAAACCTACTGTTATACACTTCATAAATTGTAATTTAAATCTTTTAGACTTTTATTTACTTTTTAAATAATTTGGAAATTTCATATTAGTCTGGGCGGTTACGTACTTACGCGCGGTAACCATGTTTTTCCATCGCTAAAAAAATGCTCTATCGTCTCTAAAATAGTGCGGAAAATTTTAAACAAGTGAAAAAAGTTGCAAACAGAAGGCGTTTTTTTAGGGTTCCGTACCTCAAAAATAAAAATCTCGTTTCATCGCTTTGTTGTCCGTCTGTACATATCTAGTCGATCGATCGTTATTAGTTAAAATGTTAAAACATATTATATATCAACAATATATAAACTTAATATTATTTCAGTATGTTTGTTTTGGAACACAAGTACCTTTCATTTTGGACCGGCTTTATTACGATGTAACGGGAAAGTGGGTCGTCTTGGGAAAGGAAAAGCTTGAAGTTATATGAAATTTCATGTAATATGCGAAATCACAACTTTTTTATGACTTATTTTTTTGGATATATTGCTAGAAAATATAAATTTAATTTGCAACTGTGGTGAGCATGAGAAGAAATCTAAAAAAAGTTAAGAAAACTTATTCGACATTCACGAGCATTTTCACGTGATTTGAGACAAGAAATAAAAATTAAGACCGTCAATTATTTCCATTTCTCCCTCTGATAACAAGTATTGTCTCGAAAATTAAACAGCCAGCGGAGAACGGAGTGTCTTAAGGCTTTAAGGCTTTAAGGATTAAGACACTCGTACTAACCACAAGAAACACAGTGTTAAGACACTACATGATGGCCTCAACTCCTCAAACATGGCCTTATTAAACGCTTAACATATATATCTTATCAAGGCCTCACCAAACCAGCTGTATTAATAAATTAAGTTATTAACTCAATTAAACTCCTAAAGTCTCTAACATAATCCCTCAGTATCATCGCTCAGAAACTTTGTTCACATATTACATTGTCGTAAAATATAAGTTAAATATCAATTTTCTTAATTTTGCTATTTGAATTATGTCATTAATATTATTGAATAATAAGCGCGACGGTAGTGGGTTCGATTTCCACTTGAGAAAAGGAATTATTTTCTTTTCTTCGCTCTAGTAGCAAGCAAAATTGCGTCATTGAGTTTCATCGTTCTACATACACGCAATGTATCGAAAATTGGGCTGAAAGTGAGGAACGGAATGTCTTAACACTGAATTCCTTCCCTTATTTCATCTTATAAGGGTGTTCCTTTTTGCTTTAAAAGTACGGAACCATAAAAATCATTAAAAGTTGATATTCTATTGAATTTATCTTTACATTTCTTGTCATACGTAAGGGCTAAGAAAAGCTACATTGTTTTAACTGAGTTCCTCCTATTATAGAGACAAAGTTTATAGCTATATTTCAGTGGAATTACTATATTTAGACATATTTGTATTTTGAACCAAACATTCATGTTAATTAACACAATTGAACCTACACAAATATAGTTTAGCATATCCACTAATAGTTTAGCATTAGTTGTTTCGCTCCAATTTCCAAATAACAAGTTCTGACCCAAAATAATGAGAATATAATGGTCACGTGAAATTCTTTATTGTCGTTGACAGGCCACCCGTCTGTCCCTGAATGTGTCAAATAATTGTTGTTTATATTTATATATATTTTTCACCTGCTTATATTAATCATTAATTCCTTGAAAAACAATAAGATTGCTCAGATGTCATTTTCTTCTAAAATAACCAGAAAAAAGTTATAAACCTCAAAGTCCTTCAAAAAAATTTTGTTACTTTTGCTTATAGCTTTTCTATTTTCCATTTTATGATAAAAAGTAATATCATCAAAGTTGTAGACAATTTAATTCACTACAAATAATGAGTTATAAAAAAAAGGATCCCTTACATATTAAAAGAAAATTTCGCCCTCTGAAAAACGCAACCCCAAATGTAACTTTAAAACTTAACTTGTACTGCTTAATAGTTAAATTTTAAAATTTTTGATGATATTTCCTTTAATCGTACTCAAGGTATGAACACAATTCTGTATTTTTAGTACTCAAGGTATGAACACAATTCTGGAAAGAATTTGGAAATAATTAACTCTGCCTACCTTGCTGTGTATGGAATAACTAGCTAACAAAATAATAGAGCGCCGGCAAAAATTTTCTACCCTAGTAAACTAAAACGTTAACATTTCTATAATTGTCGCAATAGTATAAAAATATACCTTAATAATAGTACATTCTTTTTTAGGGTTCCCCTTTTAGGATTACTTTATTGTCCGTCTATCCGTCTGTCAAGACCATTTATCTGGCGATCACGTGGACGTGTCTGGCTGAAATTAGTATCAAATATTTTAGTGTGTTTACCTTGAAATCCAGTTTCTAAATAAACACACTCAAAAAATATGAGCATTAACGCTTCGTTTTGGCTACATTTTGTATGAAATTAGCGGAAAGCCTTAGATTTTTTTCGTGGGTACAAAATTTTCAAGGTACTTACAAAGTTTTCACTTTTCACCTAATTATTGAAACATTTTGTACTTGGAACTCAACGTTAGGGTTTATCTATAAGAGCAGCTAAATGAAAATAATTTAAATATAGTTAGGTATTTCCCCGAGAAATCCACAACCACGCGTTTACACACAGACGTAATGTCAAATGCGCAAAGATGGCCTTTTTATTTTTATAACAAATAGACTGAATCCGTAATCCGAAACGTCCGTATAGACTAAATTCCATGCTCGCAATACAAAAGGTTTCCCCCGAATCCTTCAATTGGTACACGTGAAAGTGAACACGGGACATGCTATACATATTTATGTCTGAAGGATGTGAGGCAACAAATGAAATAAACAACTATTGGATAGTTTAATAGATTTTTTTAGCTTCATAGATAGTAGGCAGATGCTAACACTGAACTCTTTCTGTCTTCTTCCTCCTGGCATTAATCCCGGCTATTACCAGGGTCTGCCTTCCTACTCAACCTACTCCACTTTGCACGGTCTTTTGCGTGACACTGAACTCTTTCTCTCTTAGTAAAAAACAGTAAAACAGAAAAAATATTTACTGCATATTAATCTTAACCCTTTGTGGAAAATGAAGTTTTAATTACAATGTTTAATTAAAATCTGTCATCGGACTGTGAATGTCAGTGGTCTACTAAACTTTGAGAACAATACAACGCACTTATTGCTGTCACCAAAGCAAAATATATTTTATTGTTCATTTTTATTACAATAGAATAATGCTTCGAGTATGTTATATTACTTTTATTATTAACATTCGCTCGTGATATTCTAGACAAAGAGATTTTTTTATCTAGTTCAAGTACATTCATATAATCAAAGGCTTATTTATTATTAAGAGAGAGTGACTATAACAGCGACTGGTTCCTCACTCGAGGAAATAAATATTTATTTAAATATTTCACTAATAAACCCGCAATGCCTCCAGAATTCAGCGGAAAGTGGGGAACGGAGTGTCTTAACATTAGGTTCCCTCTGCCTACCCTCTTGTGTGCGGGGTACAGCGTGATTTCTCCTTTCTGGCCAATTTTTGACACATTCCGTTTTGAGTCGCGGAACTAAACGCCGCGCTTTGTCCACCGACTGTAGTAAAGTGTGTGTATGATATAGTATTACTTTTATATATGAAATGCTTTAAATATAAGTAACTCTGAAGAAATCATTGAATACGACTAAGATTCTCGTAAACACTTTAACATCGCAATATCGAAAAATGAAGTGTAATCCACGCTTGCAATAGAGAATCTCCGAATACGATAAAAAAAGAAGATTCAGCTCTTATCCTTGGCTTAGTAGAAACAAATAAATAGCAATACAAAGTATTTTGTTCTGCAAAATAACTTTTTTTATTGAATTGGCTGAAACTTTAGTTGTGAAATGTATGGATATTGTCTTTTAAATGATAATGTTTTCAGAGCACGAAAGTAATTCCAGATTAGTAAATAAATAATTGAGTATTTCAAGCGAGCGAATTCGCAAGCGTCTCGTTAGTTCATAATGAAATATAATTTACGGAATGATATTTATATAAGTAAGTTATGCCAAGGCCATTCGTGGTGCAAGGCTACATAGTTTGAATGTTAACGCAACAGGTTGTGGGTTCGATTACCACTCGAGGAAATGAATATAATGTTTAATATTTCCCTTTTCTTCGCTCCAGAAGTTGGCGAAAAATGGAGAACGGAATATCTTAACACTAGGTTTCTTCTGCATAGCCCGTTGTGTGCTAGATATAGCGAGACGCTAAAAAAAGTCATTATTATAGGTAGCTATAATATATTAAACATATTCTCACCTGTCGATCCTTAAACATGAGTAGAATGACCATCAAATTGAGGAAAAATCCGAAAAATCCTATAAGGAATAGAACGAACGCAGACACCACGTATCCCCACCGCGGCATCAGCAATGGGAACCCTTCACCATACGCCACCATACCTTCCCACACTACCGTATCATTAAAACTATCGGTGTGTACCGACATTATATCATTACAATTACACTTATGCACTTAATAATCACTTTTCAAACACTTGTTAAGTGTTTTTCTACATAGCTACAGCACTTAACATTTTTGGTTTACTGGACCGAGAATCTGTAAAAGAAAGAAAAATGTTTATTTATTTTCATACTTTTTAAAAATTACTAATAAAAACTATAGGGATTTAAAAAAAATAATTGATGAATTCAAAGGGTTTCTTTTCTGGACTTCCATTTGACTGACAATACTGACATCTTTATTTTAATTAACAAATGAAACACAATATTCAAAATGTCAGCACTGAAAAATGCTTGCAAAGGCTCAATTGAGTGACAAATATTGTTCTTTTTGTTCTTTCAGCTTTTAAAACAAATAATTTGGAGTATTTTTATTTGAGGCCGTTATGGCGCAGTGTCACAAGCGTGGGACTGTAAATGCTACGACTGTATATTCGATTCTCATTTTAGGCAATTTTATATTTAATATTTTTATTTTCTCGCTTTGGTAACGCGGCTTTTAGTTCCGCCACTCAACAGCTTACACATCAGAATAACACATTCGCTAGAATTCATGTAAAGATTTTTCATAATTTAGTTATAACAATAATTTAATAATTAACTGAAGCGGGCGAAGCCGCGTTTAGATCGCTAGTAACCCATAAGGAACAAAAAGACCGTTCCATTTCAATGAACTTTACGAATGGACAGATAATTTCTGTTGGCCAGACACGCTTTTAAGTTGATTGAATTATTTTTTTCATTCATTATGTCAAAAATAAAATTTCACGATATCTGTCTACAATTTCCATATTTCTTCATTTAAAGGAAAATGTAAAAATGTCTGCCTGCCAATATCTGTTTCATAACAAGATTGGCCGCTTATTTGTATTATTTTTTTATTTTGTGCACTTCCGGAGATTTTCTTACTCTTATAATAATAATTTATAATTTCTTTACTTGTTCAAAGTGAAAGAAATTGACACAAAAATTATTCTATAAATTCTTAACGACGTACAAACAGTATATCTTAAAAAAAATAATAACATCTAATATCTTGGAGAGGTCTTCGACCAGTCTACCGGAACAGTCTATCAAATAGACAAAAAGTGACACATCACTAAAGTTTCTTTCTCTTCTCAGTTATCATATAAATAAATGACTTAAAGCTAAAATATATGTACCTTCATTAATGCCACATATAGCAGAGTTTCCATAGAGAACCACCAGATATTCTTTGAAAATTGGAGACCACATTTGGAGGTGTCAATGGTGATTCAAGACGGTCACCAATTTCCATAAATTCATGACGATGCTTGTTGATTGATGGAATTAAACCCTGTACCTTGTCTTGTTATAGCGGGGAAATAAAAACGATTCATTCTCCTGAGTGGGAATCGAATTTGCAACAACCGCGAGGGTTTCCTACTGCGCTACGATGGTACCTTAGATCAATTTAAAGTGCGCTTCAATATCTTGAGCTACTGGATGTAAGCTACACCAATTACTTTTCGGCTGTAAGCTGTCATATAAAAATAACAACTTATGGCCGTAATAAACGCTCGACTTTGCGGAAAATATCCTCGTGAACGCAATAAACTTTAATATAAGAAGTTTACTTTTTACCCTTAAAAATGGATATTTTACATATATTTTATTAGTATATTTATTTATTTATTAGGCAGAGACGGCAGAGAGAGAGAGAGAGAGAGAGAGAGAGAGAGCGAGCGTAAATTGTTTGACAATTTGATCAAGCCGAACCCAGAACCTGTTGCGTTTACAATCATATGCTTGCGCGCCTACTCCACTATTAACCTCATGAATTGAACTCAATTATTTCCATTTAACAACATGAGCAAATCTACGGGTAAAAGTTAGTAATATGATGAAAGTAATAAAAATATTTTCTTATAATTTATTTTTGAGCTTGGTTAAAACTAACAAAGTGAGAAAACTTGGACTGACAGCCCCAATTATTGGAAATAGGTTGCTACAGTAATTGGTCTCACATTACTCTGACAGACTAGACAGACTAGTTCGTCTGTCGTCTGTTCGTATATTATGAGAATTATGTTATTACATTTTTTATGTAAATATTTTTTATGTTGTAATATTTTTCTTTAGTTTTCGTTTCGTGTTACTAATTTTGTGTCTTCTTGGTATGGTGTAATATAACTAGATTCACTTTTGTTTACTATTGAGGACATCATGGCATAACGGCCAGGGTTTGAGTTGATCTCGGTTTAGGGTTCGATTCTCGGTCGGGGAAAGAATTGCTTAAACTTTTTTGCTCTGTTAACAAAGCAAAGTCCGGCATTGAGTTTCCCCATTAGTTAAATGAAATTTGCGGCAGACATTTAAAAAAATAAAAAAATATATTTTTTTTTACATACTAAGTTCTCCAAGTGAGACATTGCGTGTTGCGTGGCGGAAGTTAACGCCAAAGTATGTTAGGTTTTTTTTATCTTCACGCTGTATCCCGCACGCGCTATACTTCAACGCCGCGCTTGCCTCCTTACCAGTGCGAGAAAATGAAAATTTTAAGAAATTCATTTCCCCGAGCGGTAATCGAACCCATATTCTTTTGAGCTTACAGTCACATGCTTATGTCCCTGCGCCAAGCTCGGCCTCGATTTTTTTAACTACCTAACATATTTCAGAGAAAGAATTCTTACAAAGCTTATAAAAGCTAAGCTGCGTGACAAAGGAAAGTTTTCGAGGTGTGTGATAACTTAACGACGTAAAGTTCGCAGTTCGCACTGCTGTGCCCGTGACCTTGAGAGACTTCGTTAATGTTAAATGTTTTTATAATAATAATAATAATATTTTATATATTTTATTTTTATTTCTATAAAAAAGTGATATAATACAATACATTATACATATTGTTCATATCGTATATAAGAGGTTAGTCGTGGTGTAGGGGCACAAAGTGTGACTGTAAACGACTGGTTGTAGGTTCGATCCCCACTCGAGGTGATAAACGGAGTGTCTTAACATTAGGTTCCCTCTGCCTACCCTGCTATGTGCGGGATACAACGTGATATATATTTATTTTAAGTATCCTATATGCTGCTCCACAACGAAAGAGAAATTTAATAAAATATTTGAAAATCTTATAATTTCAATCTTTAGTTCAATTTGGCAGTAAATGTAACTGTCCATATATTGTAGAGACGTGGGTAAAATGAAGCACTAAGCAAGTATTATAACCTTATTTAAAGTGTATCTCTATAAATAAGCTAAGTAAATTCTATTGTAGAACTTGACATGGGTCTTAGACTTACGACTCCGACGTTATTATTGTAAGATGTGTTAAGAATACAATAGACATTATAAGGGTTGGTACTTTAGTAACTTATTTTTTTTGGTTCCGTACCTTACTTATATGTGTATAGCTAATTTCATAAAAAATGAGTACATTTTCTTGCAAATTTGAGTTTGTAAAGTTGTACTTCCCGTTGACTTTCAATTGTAAAATTCTCATATTTGATCATTTTAGGGTTCCGTACCTCAAAATCCTACGGTACCTTGAAGCCCAAAAAAATAGAGCTTCCTAGTCAACGAAGTAACCAGTAACCATTTTTACTGAGTTTTATATAAATTTCGCCGCGTAATCAGAATCTATAGGGTAATTCTCGTAAACTTACAGTTATGAAATTTAGCACGAAATGAGAGCTTACAAAATAAATATTAAAAAATATAGGCTAGTTACCTTAGGCAGCCCTATAGTAAACAAAGCTTTTAATTACTACGGTTCCGTACCCATAGGGTACAACGGGACCCTATTACTAAGATTCCCCTGTCCATCTCTAAATAATCTAAATAAATTACATATATCAACCGTCACCTGCTTTTGACCTTAATCTTCATATTTTATATGTTCATTTAAACAAGCCTTTCAGCGTTAGAGTGTAATGTATGGGGTGAACTGCACTTAAGCGTCCCTCGTGGGTTAATAAGGTGACGTCGACTTGATTCAGAATGTAGTACATACTGTAGCAATATATGTCAAACTGTATTTAATTTATGGTATCATTAAGGTGACCTAATTTAAAATTTTAGTATTTTTTAGACTATAACGACCATTAAAGGTCTATTGTAAGATTCAAATGTGAATTCCCACGAGCGGTATTTATTTGATTTATTACAATAGTACCCAGTTGTCTCTTAAAAGAGGAAACTGTGAAAAATATATTGCCTTAACATTATGTTTTTTAGTACTCTTAGTTACTAATAGATAACTTAGTATTAATTGTTTTTTTCCTCGCTCTGTTAACAAAAAGGCGGGAAGCAGCGGGAATCAAAAACAAAACGTTATTAACCGACTTCTGTAAGAAAAGGAGGTTATGATTTTTTTGTCAGGTTTTTTTTTACTATTATCAGCTTGACGCTGTACTAAGTTAAGAAACTCCGTTCCACTGTCCGCTTAATTTTCGAGGCATTACGTGTTGAGTGGCGGATCTCAACGCCGCGCTTTGCCTTGCTACAAGAACGAATAAATGAAAATATTAAGAAATAAATACATTCCCCTGTGTGGAAGTGCAAATTGAACCCACAACCACTCCTGTAACAGTCACACGCTTGTGCTACTACGCCACAATTGGCTTCATGGAAAGTGGGAAGTGGAGTGCCTTAACACTAAACTCCTGTCTATTCTGTTACATGCTATATCCCAGCATAAAACTAAAATAATAGCAATCAAGGTTTTAATTGACATATTAAATATGTAAACTAAACAAATTGAATAGACTTCCTCGTTCTTTAAATAGGCTTAGCTTTAGGGAGTTACCTATACAAATACAACCAATTATTGCGTATATAGATATTTGTCGGCTTTGTAAAGGCTTTTTTATAACGAGGGATCCTCATTATGGTTGAATTAATTTGGAAACCTCTTGACTCCAATTTTGGAGATTTTCTGATATTTTTATCGCGATCTTATTATACGCACGTTTTATATAAATGTTTCCTATCTATATATGGGATAAGGCATATATATCTGGTATTACTTTATGGGGGTAGGCAAAGAACATATAGTAGGGCAAGTCAAATAAAACTTATAATAACTCAGTAACTCGATAAAACTACTAAATTGTTTCCTAATTAATATGAATAATTATTATTAAATTATATTTATTCTTGAAATGTTAGTACAAGTTAACAAAGAAAATATATTATATCTTTAATAATAGTATTTACTGTAATTGCCAACTTAACAGACAATAAACTACGAGACAAAAAAATGTGGCTTTAGGTTATTGTTTTTACAACTCAATTTTTTTTTATTTTCTTAATAAACTAATGATTTTGTACATTACTACGTTAAAAGATAATTATCTTTACTGAAACGTTGATTGCTAAGTTAATTGTCTTAGTAAAGAAAATGCCGACCTAAAGAAATATTTAATGTTTTCATTTTTCCGCTCTGTGTTGTAGCAAAGCGACTGAGCGCCTGACCCGGACTGAGTTCCGCCACTCAACACGCAAGGCTTCCAGAATTCGGAGGGAGTTTCTTCTGCCTACCTTGATATAAGCGTGATACTACCTAAAGCTTGCCTAAAATTCTTGTCAGCTTTTACCTTCAGCTTCGCTTCTGTGGTGAAATGGCTAAGGCCCGTGTTTATAAATGTTTTCAATTCTGAGATAAATAGATTTTCTCGTTATAGTGCAACAATATTTAATTCGAAAGCATAATTAAATTTTTTGCCGTTTTGAAATAATTTATATGAAAATCTTTAAATACATTGATAAATTGAGGCTGTCAAGGCAAAGCGTCTAACTGCAAACGTGCAGGTTCGATTTCCACATAGGGGAAAGATTTGTCATTTCTCCTATCAGGTAACAAGACAGAGAGGGGCTTAAAGTTCCACTCATCACGCTCGCTCGAAAACTGTACAAGTGTGGAAAATGGAGTGTCTGGACACTAGGTTGAGTCTGTCTACCTTTGTAAGACAACAATAAATCAGTTACTCTTGTGCGAATAAAATAGGCCTATTTTTCTTAGAACATTTTATGCTATAATATTAATTATTACATATTCGTATTATCTCTTAAGGCTCACATCTAAAGTAGCTTAGCAACGCTTTTTTATTATAACAAAGAAATATTAAGATATATTGAATAAAATATAATCTATGTCAAAATATATTTATGTGAGGCCAGCTAAGGCGTAGGGACACAAGCCTGTTAATGTAAACACGACAGATGGTGAGTTCGATTCCCACTCGCGGTAATGTAATATTTAAATGAAGGAAAGAGCGACATTGAGTTCTGCCTCTCAGCACACAATGCCTCCACGATTCGTTGGAAAATGGGGAACAGATTATTATTTATATATTAACAGAGTGTTCACTAGGTTCCCAGTATGCGCACTAGGTTCCCAGATTTCCTTCTGCTCACCTTATTATGTGCGGGATACAGCGTAATCCTAAAAAAATATATAAAAAATCTAAAAATAATATGTATATAATCTAACTAAAGAGATTCGAACTATTGCAAATTATAGACAGAAGAAACCTTCAGTTCCTACTCCCCTTTCCACATGGCAAGGAAAAGAAAATAATTTAAACCCCTACCTAGGAAGTGAACCATCTTTTCACCTTTTTACCATATTTTAATCTAAATTAATCTAGATATAGTAAAATCTGAATAAATGGCAGCTTATAAACAAAGAAACTCATCAAATGTAGTTTGTAGGACATTAACTTCCGAGTTCTCTGAGGTCGGCTCAAAGGGCCTGTCTCATTCCGCATAATTAAATGTAATAGTTATGGTATCTTCCTTTAGTTGGGTTGCTTAGCTTAAAGTCTTTTAAAAGTACTTTAAATAGGCTAGGCAACGGTTGCTTGTTCGGAAAATGATATATTTGATATTGGTTTCATTTTCTCGCTGTAGTAACGAGGCAATTGAAGCGTTGAGTTCTGCCACTTACCACACAATGCCTCAGAATTCAGTCGCGAGTGGGAAATAAAAAAAGTGTTTAGATATGATCGGAGTGTCTTATCACTAGGTTTTCTGTATCGATGTTCTGCGAGACGGACTGAGAAGCTAAAAAAATATACAGTAATTATTTATTTCGTTATTATTTGATTTATTGTTGTAAGAAAAGTTAAAAGAGAACAATTTAATTGATTGATAGCGTTAATTGTATTGAAACAATTTTAGTTAATTCGAAGTGAACAATTAATTAATTAATTAATTTTACCCAGCTATTTTGTATTCAGCCTGAGATTAAATGTCAACGACGGTAGTAGATTACTAAGGTGGATATTGGAAATTAGGAAAGCTAAGTTGAATAACAAGTAATAATTTCAAATTGTTATAGTAATATTTATGTAAATTATATGTTTATAATTTCAGATATATAGTAAAAATAGTATTAATTAACTTTTTTTATTTACGCTGTATCAGGCTATTATCTTTGTAGCTTCACGATGTTGGATATAGCAGGGTAAGCAGAGGGAGCCTAGCGTTAAGACACTCAGCTCTCTACTTTCTGCCGAAGTCGAAGTATGAGTAGGAATCGAACCTACAACCTGTTGCGTTTACAATCGTAATCGGGTTTCTAATTAAATTAATATAATATGGTTAACAATAGTTTCACTAATAATCTTGACTCAATTCGCTCCAACAAGCAATTTTCGTGTTAACTGCCTTATAATTGTGAAAATTGAATCGGTCCAGATTTCAGCATCAAATTTCTATGGTTGCCGAATCAATAAAATGTGTACATACATATACGTATCGTACTCGCTGTATCTACATACAGCGAGTACGATACGTAAATAGTAATAAAGTCTTTTTATAAGTAAGCCCTACCGAGTATGGCAGAGTAAAAGCTTGTAATAAAGCGTTCTCTACTCTCTGTCCAAAAAAAAATTTCTCTGGTTAGGATTTGAATCTGTCACGTTTACATTTAAAAGTTGTTCTATTATTTGGTATTTACAGTCAATATGATTGTTTAAGATAATAAATAATTTATATTGATAATATAAACAAGTAATAAACTAACTTAATAGTTGCTTTAACGGTTCTGACAGATATTCTCTTAAGACAATATTGTTATAACACAAAGTACCAGTTCCCACTCAGTAGGTTTGTAGTATCTTAAGGTTTTTGGATATAAAGGGTTTCAGTACAAACTGATGAAATATAACTAGTTGTATAAGAAAATAAAGCATTAACCTATATTATTTAACTTTCATCAATTAAAAAGTGAACGAAAATGTCTGAACGGGGGAAAGAGCTGTGATCCCTCTGCCTATCCTACCATGTGCAGGATACACCGTGAAACTAATAAAATAATAATAATTAATAAATAATTATTTAACTTAATCTTTTATAAATTTTATATTTGACAAGAAAAAAATAACATAAAAGTGTTTGATAATTGTTTTTCTTTTGTAATAAATCATCCTAAATTCTCACAAGTATATCTTCGAGACATGTTTCATGAGCTTATCCTGTCAAAGTCTAAATTATTTTATGTTATAAACTTTTTTTGACAGCATTTTTATAATCTTATTTCAACTATTTATTTTATTTAAGGACGTCGAAAGGACCTTTTTTATTATATTTTAGGATCTTATTAGAATTACTTTGTTGTCCGTCGGTCCGTCCGTCTGTCAAGTCTCCTTTTCTCAGGAACGCGTGAAGGTATCAAACTAAAATTATATCAAATATCCAGGTCTACTCCTTTAGATCTGTGAAGCTTGATTTTTGAAGCTTCTAAATAAACACAATCAGAAAACGCCCCGGAATCCCAACCTACAGCGTACATCCCGTGGACCTACAGGTATGAAATTTGACATAAAATAACCACTTTCAATACAAATAAAGGAAAAAATCCTAAAAATGAACATTTATATGGTATTTCATAGAAAAAAGAGGTCAGCCTCTCAACGCAATGCCTTAAGAATTCTGCGGAAACTGGGGAACGGTATTCTATAATTTTATAACGAACTTATAACGAAATAACGACTTTATAACGAAATAATTTTATAACGGTCAGTAACTTTCATAAACATTGACATATACCCATATACATGCATAATTAAGGATTCTCACGTTTCCTGAAATTAACACCAATTATCCTTTATAAATATTAAATTTCATACAATTTATATGGTGGTTACTTTTGTCTGACTGGTTTTGTATGGAACGGTGAATTACCGTTTGCAATTTATTCATGATTTTCATTTCACCAGATTACTTTTACATATTTATTTAGCTTTATTGTAAGTTAATTTGTATATTATTAAACATGGCTTATGAAATATTTAATATTTTCTATTCTGGAACATGAATATTTATTAGAAGAACTGATTTCTTAGTAGTTTCAGCAGAAAGAGGGTAACAGAAGTATCCTACAGGAAAACGGAGTGGCTTAACTCTATATTCCAATATTACATTACAAACAGATCAAATCAATCAAAATCTTTAGTACGGTGACCTCAAAATATCATTCCCATCAAGTCTCTCAACTTTTCTGGGTCAAGTTAATATTTACTTAAGATACCCTTCCTTAATCTAATATTTATAAACTCTTATTGAAATATTTAAATTAGCTATTTGGTAATCGTTACTTATTTATGATTTCAAACGATTGCTTATTGTGTATTTCAAGGAAGTTTGTGAAGGATGTATTTGTCGTAAATGTTAAATAGAATGTTAACTAGAATAGTTTCGGTCGTAAGTATATAACCTTTTATTAAAGAACACGTCTGAGCAGTCGATGCCGATTCTTACAAATCTTTCAATTATTAATAACCAGTCTGTTTTACAGTTTAAATTACAAAAAACTAGATATCTATAATATATATAGTATTGTAGTTGTAAAATTATATCTAAAATATTATATGCGACGGCCATAAAAGTGATAATAGCTGTCCATAATATTTATGATTAGAAACGATTTGAAAATGCCAAAGAAATTACTGAAACATAGGTACCTACCGCAGTGTACTATAAACTCCGTGAAAGCTTAGTAAGGTTAGAATACAAAACTTTAACTGATTCCCAGACACGCAATCGCATGTCTTAAGTTCTGATTATCATTTATTATTTACCTAATAAATTAACTACAATGCTAACAATACTAATATTTATTACAATTTTAGATTTATAGGTCGGCTATTGGGACACCGTTTTTTTTTTCAACTTTCAGCACCCACGCACAGGAGAGTACGTAAGGAGACCTAGTGTTAAGACACTTCATTCTCCATTATCCTTCTAATTCGCCTCGTATTTTTAAAACAAAAATTTATGATAATTATATAAAAAAAATAATCAAATCTATTTCTTTTTGAGGACAGTCGTGGTGCAAGGGCGCAAAGTGTAACTAAGCGCGACTGGCTGTGGGTTCGAGTAAAGATAAGAAAATATTAAATATTTCATTCCCTCAAGAGAGAATCGAACCCCCAACCAAACCCTTGAGCTTCATAATAATGTAGATTAATTTACACATTTCCTAGTAAGTAAGTTTCCCTCATTTTAACTGCGACATTACGCTCACCCCTTTTCAAGTTGACAATGCTGTCTGTGGCAGACGTAGAAAATAATTTATTTATTAGCTTTGCCTACAATACCTTCACACCTGCTTATGACACGTCCTCGTTATATAAAAATGGTGAACACGTTGAGTACATGTAAAATATAAGCGTGACAACGTGTCGACGTCATATATCTATGTATATTTACATTCATAAATTATTGTCTTGTTTAATCCAATTGATATTTAGTTTTTGTAAGAATCATGAGGAACATGTATGAAGAGGTTGATGAGAGTGGACGAGAGAAAGAGGTATGTAGAGACCGTAGCGTTTGGCTCTCCGTTCTCTCTGACTTCCCCTCTAGGAATACAGCGTGAAGAGCCCACAATCTTAATAAATGCCCCAGGAAGGTCTCGATAATTGTAACTTACTACAAAAATAGCTATTATTATCGTTTTTTTTAATCTTTTATAGAAAATCCTTTAAAATGTATACCTGAGGTATCCAGAGACCAGAGCTAATAAACTAATTGTACCCGAACTGCGTGAGGACAGAATGTTAAAATAACTTCATCTAAAGGCTATTTTTACCCTCTAAGCAATTTCCTTTTGGAGGTAGAGACGTGACTCTCAATTCAATTTTTAAAAAATTGCGTTAGAGATAACTGGCAGAACAATCTGGCAAAATTCGTATATAATATATGTATATAAAACATATAGGATAAACGGAAGTGTCCTAATTTGAACGGAGTGTCTTAACACTAAGTTCTAAGGTAGAAGAAACCTTTCTGCCCTGCTGACGTTGCTTGCTTGCCATAAAAACTGTATATTAAATACAAATTGACTGTATCCTGGCTTAGTTCGTTATCGATATAGGATAGATGACTTTCATATGTAGTATAATAAAAGTTAAAAATTTTATACAATATTTTATACTTAATTTCCGCCTAATTTTTCATGGCATTGCCCGTTCAGTGGTGGGATTCAACGGCAGATTTTTGACTTGCTGCCAGAGCGAAGAAATGAAAATTTTAATAAATAATAATTCAATCTCTCGAGTAGGGATTGAACCCACAACCGTCGCTTTACAGTCATCCTTCAATCGGCTCACATCCTTGTGATCCTTCAATCGGCTTATAAATAAAAAACCTATATCAATATAAATTTTGTTCGGTGGAATTGTAATTGTAGATTTTATTGAAGTGGCTGAAATTTTAGTTTTCAATATATAAGATAAATATTATTTTAAAAATACCTATGTAACTTAACTACGCAACAGTTTCTGTAACGAATAAATAGTATTTAGATTCTGATAAAAAAAAATTAGCTTCACGCTGTATCCCGAACGCAAGGTAGGCAGAGGGAACATAGTGTTAGGACACTCCGTTCCCCACTTTCCGCTGAATTAGATTCAGATTTTGATTGATAATATTTTTAGAACTCTAGAAGTTAGTAAATAAATGTGTAATTTAAGCGGGCGAAGCCGCGAGCTGGGCGGCTAATATATATCTAATAAAAAACGTAGAATATAAATATTTATTGAAACTAATAATATCAAACACGAATCGACTAGATGTTGTTGTTTTGTTTACATTACGTTTTATTTTGAAACCTTTCATATTCTTGAAAAAAAAATGTTATTGAAAGTTCTTAGAACGCGTATTATGAGCATCGCATTACATTTCTGAAATATATTTTTTTGTTGAATCTTCAATTTTTCTTTCATCTAATTGCGTAATTAAATATAATTTACCTTGTTACTAGCCTTATAACACAACCGCTTCCCTTTGTTCCCCCTGTTTATCTCAAGAATATTTATGTTAGAGTATTTTTGAAATACTTTTAAAAAATACGTACAAAAACTTTGATATTAAGGGATTTGAATAGCCTATTATTCTTGAAAGTTATATAAGATTTTTTATTTTTTATAAGATTTATTTTTCCAAGTAACATATTTTCTGTTGTATCTTGGAAATACTATTAGTAGCCAAAGAAATCTTAGTGTTAAGACACTCCGTTTTCCTCTTTTTGTCTGCATTCGAGATATTGCATCTCTCTCTCTGTTTTAGATTTTTACTAAAGTGGGTAAGCGAAAGGTAAAAATAAGTCGTTCCTCCGAGTGGAATCGGACCCACAACGGTCGTCGACATACTAATGTTGATAGCTAATGAAATGAATATGTTATCAATGTAATAGAACCCAAAACAATCATTTTAAAAAAAAATTGCGTTTGTCTACGCTTTTGAGCATGCTTATCTCAGAAACAGCTTATACGATTTAAATGCAGTTTTCATAATTATATTTCGGTTAACTATCCTTGTAGTATTTAAATCAAATAAATCAGCTTCTTCCCGCACACAGCACAGTAGGGAGGGTAGGTTCTAGTATTTTATTTGAAATAATTTGCTATAAAATAACTGTTTTATTGATTTAACTGAACTGATTTTTTTTAGTCTATTATTCTTATAATAATTACAAATTATGAAATAGACTAGAGAGTATCGAAGCACTGTTAATTAGCGACGGACTGTAAAAGACTATGGTAAAGATGTTCCAGGAATCGGTAGCTACTCAAAAGGAATAAGTTATTTTTATTTATTCATTTTGGTAGAGTACACCAGTCCCTTAACACTGAATATTTCGAATTTAGAGAGAACGAAGGAAGGCGGAGAGTGAAATGTCAAAATAGTGAGATCTCTCTGTCTGTCTTTTCTGCTATGTGCACCATATAGGGTTAATAGAAATTGCCTTTTGTATAGTATGTTATCTGCAGTTTAGGCAATTAAACATATTTTTAGAAAATAAATTGCAATATCTAATAAAATATAAGAAGTATTTTATATGAAATCGAAAAATAGTTAATTTATTATCTCTAATAGTTACATATATATATGGAATACCTACATACCGAATAATCCAACATATTGAAAGAAAAGAAATATCCTTTGAACTTCACGTTAACTACTTTACGCGAAAACTGCAAATACGCAAGAACATCTGTTCTCCGCGGCATCCGGAGCGGCACTGACTTCCAAGGGTAGCAACCCTTATTTATATACCTTTGGTCGTGAAATTATATAAACAAGTTAAAATATATATATTTTTACAAAGTAAATGTATCATTTTTAAATGCTTTACTTTTACTTACAGACAGAACCCAGCTCATTGTTAGTAGCGGAGTTCAACGCTGCGCTTTGTTCAAATAAAGCGAAATAATTTAGAGATGATTTACTATTATCTTTATAATAAGGGGTGTTCTTTATTGCCATATTACGAAAATGAATAAAAAAAAATGTTTTCTTTTTTTAACAGGAGGAAGTGAAAGTGATAGACGACCACAGCTGTCAATTTCAGGTGAAAATATTTTCTTGTTTCATACTTTTTAGAACGTCATTATTAGAAGTCAGATTTTAGTTTTTGAAATATTTTTTTTATTGTATATAATTGGCATTAAATAAAAATTATCTACTCTCTCAATTTTACGTAATATACTTATATGTAACTATGTTAATACAAAAGATTCAGTTTATTTTTCATATATTTCATGAAGTAATACGAGTCTATATAAGTGATGGTGACTTTGATCCCGGAACTTATAATTGAACAAGTTTATATTACAAAACTTAGGGATAAAAAAATATTTACTGCTTTTTACTTATTTGGGGAGTATGTGGCCAAACAAAAATATCACTTTAAGAATCGCCTTGATACGCGTTTCTAAAAAAAGTATCTAAATGTCTATTATAGGTAGGAATATATATATTAATAACAATTTAATTTTCTCGAGTGGGAATCGAACCCACATGCCCCCGTTGCATTTACAGTCACACGTTTATACCTTAACTCTTCCCCTCTTCCTCTTCCGTTGATTTCTGTATAAGCGACATTAAGGGGAAGTGGTAACTCTGACCTAGCTATATAAAAGAACAACCTAACACAAGAGTTTCTCAACTTGAACCCGTAGTTCCTGAGAATAGCGCATACAACCAAACAATCTTTCCACCTTTATATGATATAGATAGATATGAAGGAATACAATATCTATAGATATATATACGTATATATGAAAATAAAAAAGAAATATGAAAGTAATTATTGAAAATAACAATATATAAAAAAGCTTTACGTAAGCAACACAAACACGTTATTTTTTAATAAAATTGTAAGTACAAAAATAATTTCTAAAGGAACTCCAGTAAAGTAAAGGCTTTTGCCCAAGAAGTTGACTTATTTCTACTTTTATATGTATTCTTTGCTAAAAGTTATGTTAAAATTGTTTGAAATGAAAACAAGTCCTTCATAGCTTAGGTTAATTATAAGCATAACGAAGGGTATATATTTAGTATTTATTGTTAGTGTAATATAAATTTATGATTTATAGAGAAATTCGAGGTCATTGGTGGCGCAGAAGCACAAAAGTCACATGACTGTAACGACGGCAGGTGGTGGGTTCGATCCCCACTCGATATATTTAATATTCCCATTTCTTCGCTCTGTTGTCTTAAAACACAATGCGTCCAGAATTCGGCTTAAAATGGGTAGCAGAGTGTCTTAGCAATAGGCTCCCTCTGCCTACCATGCAGCATGTGGGATACTGAAGCTGAAAAAAAAAAGAAAAGTACGGTACTAAATAAATATTAATAAATTATGAAAGTATAAAGGTCATAGTAGCACAGCGAGACAATTGGCTGCAAATTCAATGGTTGTGGGTTCCATACAAACACATACAATTATTACTTGATCTTTTCTTAGCTTTAGACAAAATGCGGTGTTGAATTCCGCCAAGAAATATTCAATATCTTGTCTTTAAGTCTTGACACTATTTTAATAATGTACAAAATGTAACTAAAATTTCTTAAACTCTGCGAAAAATTTTCTTTGCAATTACACATTTCAAGGTGTCTTGTCATTGTATCGTGAAATAGCATTGTTATTATAAGAAATTCTGCACCTGACAGCTCTATTTAATTGAAAATACTCGCGGTCACATTATAAGAGAGTGATAAATTAAAAGTTTCTTGTCTAGGAAGCAGGAACCTCTCAGAGTTCAACGGTTATTATTATTTTATTGTTATAATTTTATTAAAAGTGTAATTTTATTAATATTTAAGTCTCATGTCTAAAATTTGGGTGAAAAGTCAAGAAAAGGGTTGACTGGCTGAATGCTATGTATTAGAATTCGTGAAACTGCTTTATCTACTTTACATCTTAGGTAATTAAGTATTTTTTGACTATACATATATAAGTTAAGAAATTTTAAAACAAAATATATAAGGAAACTAAAACAACGATTTCTTAATAAAATAAATTGTCTTTGCAATATCTTTAAGATTTGTTATTGGACAGAATAAGGTGCTTCCCGTTAAAGAAATGCGAATGACATGTGCTAAAGACGATGTAAAGGATACAAGCTATTCAATTTTAAGCTCGTGGTGCTCTAATATAAAAATTTAACAAAACTGCTAGGTACTATTTATTTTATAAATAAAAGGACAACAAAGATTTTTTTCCGCACTTTGCCATATATAATATTGTTAGCGAACAATTGTAAAAGTGGGTAGATTTAGGTGAAAAAAGACAATAAAAGCAGTGTATGTGTCAAACGGGAACAGTTGCTTGTAGGCGGAAGCCCTGATTAGAAAGTATCTAGTGTGTAGTGTTGTTATTGAGTGATACATGTCACGTGATAGCGTGATAATGTGATGTGATACATGTACGTGGAGCCTCTGTCCGAGTACGTTGGATACATATAGACGGTATGTGTTTTTATTGTGTTTATTTTAAAAAGTTAACGGCTTCCGCTTACTAACAATATTTTAAATTTCATATGGCTAAATAATTTATAAGTAACACGCATTTTTTTTCTTATAATAAAAAAAAAAACATTATTGAGGCCAGTGGCATGAGCGTGTATTAGATTGCCACTCGAGGCCTCTCAGGAAATGATATAATGATATTTAATATTTTCATTTCTTCGCTCTGGTATCGAGGCAAAAAATTATGTTATACAAAATCCAAAAGTGTAATAACAGCATCAACTACTTAGTAGTTTGTTCCAGTTGTTGTAAATATACAAAATCTAAAAGTATAATAACAACATCAACTATTTAGTAGTTTGTCCCTGTAAAAGAATAAGTATTATAAGTATTATAGAAGAGGAAAATTTTATAAGTCTTGTTCCCATGTGAATATATGATATAAATGTCAAGGATAGTACTACCAAGATGCAATATATTCATTAAGTAGCTCGAAGGACTTACAAAGACTCCTTTGATGTCAAGTTTTTAAATATTATAAAACGTGCAAAGAACGCTGTTGTTTCGTAGTTGTGAAACATTTGATAATAGGTAGATAAGGGTTGTAGGTTATTTTTGTTTAGAATATCTAAAAATCTAAATAGGGTTAATGACCACAGTTTTGAAGTTATATGGGTTACATATGTAACCTATGTATATAAAACTATAATAGTAGGGTCTTTTTTTATAGTCGAAAAAAAACAGTCAAGTGTTAGTTTGACTCGCTCATTGAGGTTTCTATATTAATTTCAAAATTGATTGATTTTTTTTCCTTCTTGTGTCAAATTTCCTAATTCATCAGCACACATGCACGTTTCTTTTGATTTTAAGATTATTTTTTTCATGTGCTCCAAAGGACCTTAGGCATGAAAATTTGAAACTAATTTCAGCTCGATACCTACATGTGATCTTGATACAGGTGGCAAGCGGAGAACGTAGTGATCCTGCAAGGATTCCGTTATTTTCTATTGAGATACGGTACCCTAAAAAGTCACATTGCACACGTAACAGCCATGTGATGTGATTTTCCCGAACAAAATGAAAAAGCTTCTAATGACAAGCATCAAACAAATCTCTCAATAATTCGTGACAAACGAGCTAAAGCCATGGATGGCATCGACTAATTGGATTATAAGTTACTGGCTGTATTTGCAATGTTTCTACGAGTTGCGCAATTTCTGCGGCGTTAAGTATTAAGCGTGGCTTGTTACGTATATATGATTATTTTTTAGCTTCACGATGTATCCTGCACATTGTAGGGTAGACCTGAAAAACTAGTGTTAAGACACTCCGTTCGAGGAAATGAAAATATTAAATATTGCATTACTTTTACAATACAATTGCAAACTTATGCTTGTATGTACCATACTTAGTTTTTGTTCTGAAAAGAAATATAGGTTTAGTAAAAGCCTTAAGTTAAGGCGTTTGATTCAAACTTGAGATTAGGTTCTTCATATACTATATATATTAACTAAATAAAGAAATAAGAAACTAATACACATACTTTTCTTAAGAAATAAACTTTTACACAATAGAAGTATCTCTCATTAAAATTCAACATATTTCTAGTGAATCCGAACAATAATCTATTCAATGATGGATAAACAAACGCCATGTTACAATAATTTTCAAATATTGAATGTAATAGAATTTCTTGGAGCTAATTAAAAAAGATTTCAATACAAAATATCTTATATTAAATATATTTTATAAGAAATGTAAATACTTCTATATCTTTGTGGGTAGAACCTCAATATTTTTTCTTTAACAAGCAGTTCTTATTCTTTCTTATATTATTTTGGCGAGTGGGATGATATGTGATGGGCGGCGAATCCCACTGTTTCTCCTAACCATACACATACACCATTAAAAGTATTCTATTTAATAAGTAGTCCCATTATTAGGCTTTTTTTGTTTAAAAATACATAGCGATTTTAATACACAATTGTCCTCCGAGTATCTCGAAATATCTCTTTAAAATCTAAATATTGTAAAATTTTAGTTGTGTTAAGAAGAAGAGTAAGTAAGTAACATTTGCCTCCAGTGTTCGTGCTCCTCCTTTTCAAATATATCCTTTTGTATCATAAAATTATGATATTCATCACAAATATCGAGGACGTCAAGGGGCAGGAGCACGAACGAAAAACCGAAAAGAAAGATTAGAAAATTTTGAAACGATTTTCGGAATTTTCTTCTTGCCTTCTGATTCAATTGTAAGCGATTGATTTAATTATAATATGAGTTCAGATACGATTTCATTACAATGTTGCCATATTAAAAATACATTTAAATATTTTTTGTCTTAAAGACTATTATTTTTTAGGTAACGGAAAGATATCTATCGAGAATCACTTCACGGACCCGAATAAAAAGTAGGGTATTTCCTTTCCTTGATTGATTAAACGTTAAAGTGTCAAAGACAAAGAAATAAGAAAAAGAGGTTTGTATTCGTATTTGCGTTATATATTATTTTGTAGGAATTTAATTTCTTTCTCACCACTGGAAGAAGAAAGAAATGTTTGAAATATATTATAACTCTTAAAATATATACATAATTCGAATAAAACTAGGTATACATCTTCAATTACTGGAAATATTTTTTATAAAATGTATAATTATAGTTTAGAAAACTTATTTAAATCTAAACGTAGCTGAATTCGCTGCACCCGCTTTTCTTGATAATTTTGCACCGGCGTGAGTTCGAGTCCCGCTACATTAAATTTTTTTATAAGTGCTCTAAAATATTTTAATATCATCTATATTTTAATAGCTTAAAAATATGTATCATTATTACTTTATTCATGTGAGTTGTGTGAGGCTCAGGCTCAGGGGCATAAAGTGTGACTGTAAGCGCAAGAGAATGTGGATTCGATTCCAACTCGAGGAAATTAAATATTAAATATTTCCATTTTCTTCGCTCTGGTGTTGAAGCAAAGCGCGGCGTTGAGTTTCGCCATTTAACACGTAATGCCTATGGAATCCGGCGGAAAAAGGGGAACGGAGTGTCTTAACACTAGGCCCCTCTGCCTACACTGCTGTGTGCGGGATACAGCGATGACACTAAAATAAAGATATAACTATCTGTAATTCATATTTTTATAATTTAAATGTGACAACAATAAACTTCTTTTAAAAACTTTTAAGTACCATTGTTTGACAAGTTCAACGTCAAATTAAATTTTATTAATATATATTTAAATACTTTAAACAAAGTATTAATAAAACTCAAAATCTACTCACAAATTAAAATCTAACTAACATTATTTAAGTAAATGTTTCATAAAGTATCAAACTTTAATTGAAAAATTTTGTTATTCTTTAAACTATGACGGCTCTAGACGACTTACCAGACGTTGGTTCGTTTTTCGGAGTGGATCTCAGGACTGGGTCGATGATAATCGCTGCCCTAGGTGTAGTAAGTACCTATTTATATTTTAATTTGCCTTTTTACATTTCCATAACTTAAATTTGAGATGCCAGAGAACCTAATTTTTAACAAAGCCCTAAATTGGGTTCAATTTAGATACTTGATGATATAATTAACTTCAAATATAACGTTAATAAATATGGTTTTTTGTCCTATAGTAATAATTTTAACAATATTAAAGCACGCTATATTATATTAGTTAATATGATTTTAATTAACCTCAGCTTCTCTGGTCATAAGTAATTGATTATAATTATTTTGATACTAAATTTAAACATACTTATAGGAGTTTATTTTTGTAATGAAAACATAATTGTAGGAAAACATAAACCCATTTGTATAAAAACTAAAAAGAAAAAATAAACTTAATAGTTTAATAGAATTACCAGCTGAGATCTTTTAAATTGTACATGCTCCTTGGAAAAATTTAATTGATTGAAGAATATCTATATACAAAAAAAAAAATATTATATATAACGTACATAATATAAATAAAATATCGTTTACAATCAATCATTTAGATTCGCGCTCTTCACTTTCCGCCGAATTCTGGACGCATTGCGTGTTGAGGAGCAGAACTCAACGCCGCACTTTGCCTCGACACCAGAGCGAAGAAATGGAAATTTAAATTTAAATAAATATTTCATCTCCGCGAGTGGGGATCGAACCCACAACCAGTCGGTTTTACAGTCACATGTGTATTCCTCCTCCTCAATTATATACATATTAAAGTATAACTTAATGGGGTTGAAACCCAACCCTAAATTGGTTGAAAACGTAAATTTCAAGTAGCGCCATGTCCGACCTTCATCAGACGATGTTAGGACAAGATATTAGAAATGAATTTATAAGGAACATGCTCAAAGTTAAATTATGTCTAATTGAAATACAGTTTCAGTGAAATATAGTTTCAATGAAAAATCGTTTTAATTAAATTTTCATTGTGCTATATTAAAAATATATATTTGTAGGGTATTTCTATGTTAATAACGCATAAGGCTTTCCTACATTCGCTATTTAGACTTCCTTCAGGTACTTCGTGGGCCAGTTTTCGATTTCAAAATATTCTTCAAATTATTCAAAAATTCAATAGTAACATATAAATATAGAAAGCTATTATATAATTTATATAAAAATATCTTCTGGACAACTAGGGAAATTATATTATCTTTGGCTTATTAAGAGACTATAATTTAGAAATCGTCTTACAAATAATAAAAATCAACTTACAATTTATTAAAAGTGGAAATATCCTCGACATTGAAGTCTAACCTAGATATATTTGAAATTTTAAGTCACAGTAATATATATAAAAATAACTAAAAATAAAAATTTGAAAATGTTAATTTCTTAATATTTTTTTACATAATAATAATATTTCAGGTGCACCCAATGGCCTATGGTTGTTCTTTTTTCATCAACCTCAGCTACCTTCTTGTTACCATTTGGATATTAGTTGCTTTATTTTTTGCTGCCAGTATTGTTTTATTTTGTGGTCTAGCTAAGGTAAGCTCATATTACACATCTTACTAATCTATATATATAAAATCGAAAGGTCACTCACTCATCACGAAATCTCAGAAACTACATGTGCTAGGAATCTCAAATTTTGCATAGGAGTTACTTATAGGACGTAGGTGCTCGCTAAGACGGGAATTTGCAATATTCGACTTCTAAGGGGTTGTTTTTGGGGTCGAAAGTTTGTATGAAACTCCGTTACTACAAATGCTAGAAGTCTCAAATTTTGCTTAGACGTCACTATGACGTAGTCATGGAGATAGAAATTGATAATCACATAGTTCACGCGGGTGTAACCGCGAGCGGGCCGCTAGTACATTATAAAAGATAAATAGTTGAGACGGCGCATATCCTCAGAGTGGGAGACTTAGCAATTAATGATCAGGATCCTGGTCCATTAAAACCTTTTTTATTTCATTTTAATGTATTTTTTGTATTAAAATTTAAATATGTTTAAATTAATCCTTTATTATATCTATAACCGTAGGATAAAATAAAAATGCTGGTCGATAAAGATTAAAATTAATTTGACTAGTTGATTATTTTTATTGTGTGTTACTTGCATTCGATGCACGGAAGTAAATATCGTATGTCAATGTATCATGTCGTCCTTAAAGAAAATATCGTAACACTAGGTTCCCAGGTTCCCTCTACTTACGCTGCTAAGTGCGGGATTCAGTGTGAAGTTAAAAAAAAATAATTTAAGAAATTTTTGAGATGTATCGTGCACTCTGTGAGGTCTAAGCCGAGCTTTACATTTGTGTGAGTGTTCATATATAGATGCACACAAATGCAAAGCTTAGCTTAAACATCGTGGAAATATGTATTCTATAATTATTTATATGGTTCTAGTTAATTATTTATCATATTATATTATAGGACGATCCACTTCTATGCGCTATATGGATATGGTACACAGTGATATTTGTGGTGATCATGCTGATGATGATGATACTCTTAGCAATAGTGTTCACTTCCCGAAGACAGAGGAATCGCGTTATCATTGTAATAATTGGCATGCTTTGGTATATTTGTAAGTATTTTTTTTGTATTTATAGATTATTTAAGTTTTTTTTAGCTTCATCCTATATCCCGCACATAGCATGGGTATGCACATGTAATCTTGGAATCTAGTGATAGGACACTCCGTTCCCTTTAGAATACAGCCGTTCCCCACTGAAATTTGAAAGCATTGCGTGTTGAGTGGCGAAACTCAACACCACACTCTGTCTCGTAATTAAAGATATTTAATCTGCCTTAAGTGGAAATCGAACAAATAATCCGTTGCGTTGACAATGGCAGGCTCGCGCCGATGCGCCACGACTGGCCTCAAAAAGAAATATTTATAGAAAATCATCTTCATTAGGTATGTATTTGTATATGCAAAATTTTTATATCAGAATTTTATATTTTTAATTTGTTTTTATTGTTTCAGTGACCATTTACTTTATATTAGTAGTCAACAGTTATCGAAAACAACTAACAGTGGCAAGGTTGCACAGCCTTGTTAATAGCTATATGGATAAAAATACAAAAGAATAAAAAATACATATTTTTTATTAACCTTACAAATTAAGTTTTTTGAAAAAACTGATATAAATATACCTTTAAGCCTTTAGCGCTACAATGAACGAGTTCAATGGAATATCGTTTAAGAAATTGAAAAAGCGTAACCTGGTCGCTAAGAACATGTAGTATATCAGAACAAAGGTTCCTCAAATCGATATTGTACACGTGTATCAAAAGAAACTAGAGAGGCGTTGATTTATTCTATATTTGTCTATATTTAAAGAAGGATAAAAATACCTCTTTCTGCATATAGAAGGATAGTGCTAAGACACTTCACCCAATATCGTATATATTGCAAGATGGGTGATGGGTAGTCTTGATTCTTTGCTATTTTTAAAAAATAAAACTTTAATTTTTTTTTATGTAAATTAAATTCTTATTTTAACTGTAACGTTTAAACATACTAAATGGGAGGAGATAAAATAAAAAAACAACAACAAAGAGCAAAGAAGCAGGTTTAGCATAAAAATAATATATTCATTTGATAAAATATTATAATTACAAATAAGTTTTCTAGAAACATAACATTAACATAAAAAATAAGTATAAAAGTTAGTCGAAATTTTAACTTTTTTATAATATTACGAAGGACAAGTATTCATGAAAACTTAATTATTTTAACTCGAGACACTCGAGTGTAAGCTCATAAGGGAAGGTAATTGGCTATAACAAAACACATTATGTTTATTTATTTATAAGTTCTTATCAATTTATTTTCGTTCAGTTTTTTAATGTTGCTTATAATCTTAAAAGATTTCAAGGTTACTTTTTTATCTATCCCGCAAATAGCCAATAGCCAATTTACGCGAATTTCTGGGGGCATTGCGTGTTGATTCAACTAACTCAACGCGACACCCTGCCGTATTACCAGAGCGATAAATGAAGATATTTAATTTCCTTGAGTAGGAATCGAACCTGTCGCGTTTACCTAAATAATAGTATTACTATTATTTAGGTAAACGCGATATTAATCGTCGATATTAATCGACTGCGTTCTACTATACACGCGATGATTGTAGTTTAGATCTAAGTTTAGAAGTTTATATTTAAATTATTTTTATTTCCCTCTGTTCTAGTAAGACAGAAAATGAGGTTGAGTTCCGCTACTTAAGGTGTAAAGATCTAAAGTGATTTATCACTAGGTGTTCACTACATTATAACTATTTACGTCGCAAGAAACAAATAAAAAATGTTTAGGCGTTTACTGATACACGATTAGGTATCTGCAGTTGTGACGTTGCGATTTCTTCCTTCACCCTTTAATTGTAACCAAAGTCCAAACATTACTAATATAAAATATATTAGAATACCTGGAATATAATGAAATTATACACAATTTTAATGAACTAACCCTTTTCAAATTTTACTTAAGTACTATATACTAGTTATATAGAATATAATATAATGTATTTCATGTAGAGCTTGCCACCTAAAAGGAAAATAATTTTAATTTATAATTAACGAAGTTAGAGAAGATATGGTTATCTATCAGAAAAGTAATAAATAGTCACTAAACAAACAAACAACTGTTTGAAATGTTTGTAAAATTAAAATAAATATATATGGCTATCACCCTTTGGATCACCATGGATCGAAAAATATTATCGAATTTGGACAGTTCCAAAAAGAATAGTTTCCAGTTCAGCTCCGTTTATTTTTTTTTGAGTTTTCTCAAATGCGTTTCAGTAGGTTAAATCTAGTTTCTAAAAAAAAGCTATAAATTACACTTACCTATAGAAACTAGGCCCAATATGAAAGAAATCAGCCATAATATAATATTGACATCCGAACTATGAATAGTGATTAGAATTATCAACAGAAATAGCGTCTGGGCGAGCCACATCGTTGTTACGACCACCCACGATAGAAGGACAGACGCCTTTTTCTGTAATCACATATAAAGCAATATCATTAGAATATAATAATACTTTAGAATGCAACAATAATATCCTTTATCAATAACCTTTAAAAGTTTTATTATTAGTAGGGAAAATTAATTGTTTTTATTTCTTTTCTTTAATAACAACGTATTTATTACGCTGCATTAAATTCCTTCACTAAACACGCACTAGGTATCTAGAAAATTGAGTGTGCTTACAACACTAGGCTTGCCCTATTTACCGGGATACAGCGGGAAACAGCGTGAAAAGTAGAAAACATATATATGTTAGTTAGTTAGTATAATATTAACATTAAACCGTGGGCTCCGTTACGATGTTAATAATATAAAGAAATTCTGAGTTGGAGAGAGTACCAGCACAAAAATTTCAACTATTTTGATTCTTTCCCAAAAAATCAAAGACCAAAAAGACCAAAAAATAGAGCATAAAATAATAAAAAAAACATATAACCTTCTTTATTCCCCAAATAGCCCAACCGTGCATGGCAAGCATTATGGCACAATATATGACGCCGGTGATGCTGAAGCTGTAGGCGTTCCTCCACACGTATCCGTTGCATTGAGTGCAGTCCTTCATCATCACTACCTGAGCTATCATAGCCAGTGTACATATTACTGTGACAACCTGAAATTTAAAAAAATACATATTTTTTATAATTTTTGATTTTGGTTTTAACTATCAAAAAAATACATGGAGATTCTTAAAATGACTAATGTCTTTGCTTTCATTTAGTCTTCTACAGAGTAAATCAGCTTCACACTCTTCAGAGAAAATCTAGTGTTAAGACACTCTGTTCCTCATTTTCTGCCGAATTTTTCGAGGGATTGCGTGTTGAGTGGCGGACCTCAACGCCGGGCTTTTGCCTTGGTGCCAGAGAGAAGAAATTAAATTATTAATAAATAATTATTCATTCCCTCGAGTGAGGATCCAACCCACAACCGCCAAATTACCGTTGTGTCCCTGGGCCACGACGAGTTTTCTACATAGTAAAAAATAAAAATAAGATATTAAAGGGACGGAACCTTTATTTTTTTATAAGCATTTGAAGCCCAAAATTAGAAAAATTTATTAATTATTTCCTATTTATTATTTATTTGTTCTTTCATTTTCTCTACATTTTTCCGCATTCTCAATTTTTTATGCTGTCTAGGCTGAGATAACCTTTAAGAAAGACCCTAGATTAAAGAAATTGCGTATTAGGTGGCGGACTCATCGTGATTTGTCTTACTTGTCTGAGAAAATAAAAATAAATAAATAATAAACTATTTTTCACTATAATAAAGATTAATTTAACATAGTTTAGATATAAACTTAGTACAAATTTTAAAGATGCCACTGTTATAGTCCTAAGGTAGTATTCAGATAGTCCACCTAGTGTTAACTCACTCCGCTCTCCTTAAGACACTGCCGTTTTCCAGTTATCTACGAATTCGGAAGTCACTGCGTGTTGAAGCACGGTGCTCAACGCCGCGCCATTCGTAATATAAATATTAGTTAGTAATATAAGTTTCAGCATTACCCCTAATGCAGATTGAACTCGCAATCATCGTATCTGCTTTTAATGCAGTCCTAGCTCAAGAATTCTAAAGTTAAATAAATAAATAAATCAGCTTCACGCTGTATCCCGCACACAGCAGGGTTAACAGAGGGAATCTAGTGTTAAGACACTCCCTTACCTATTTCTAAAGTTGGATAATTATTTTAATACTTACAATTAATATAACGGTCCCACATAAAGCACCTGTAGTCAGAGGATAACGACAAAGAAACTTTTCAGGTGTAAATTTTTTCATCATATTCATGATTTTTATTAATATTTAATTATTGACAATAATGTTATAAATTTAATATTGATTAGAAATGAGCGTTAGTTTGACTTTGAAAGCCATCTAGAGTTTTATAATTTATTTTAATTTCCGAGGCCGTTGTAATCCAAGTTCACAGTATTTGGCTATCGATGGTCTCAGTATTGATCTTTATTCAGGGGAATGATTTTCAAGTTTTGTATTTGTTTGCTCTAACAATATAAAAGTGCGGTGTTAAGTTTCGCCAGTTGAGATATCCAATTTGCCTACCGATTTTATGGTTATGCGTGATAAACCGTGAAGGAGACTATATAATTATTAATATTTTTTAAACGGAAAAAATAGGTTTAATAAATCATTTTTTTAAAATCATAATAAAATGCAAATAAGATCTTTCCTTATTTTAAAATAAAACAAATATGCCACAAAACCTATCCTAAAATAAGATTACCTCGAATATATGAATAATGATATATGTAATTCTGAATGTATCCTAATTAATATTAATCAACGTCTATGCATAATAAATGTGGTAATTAAATCCAATTTGACTTTCAAATGTTTGGCATGTTACATTTCAATAAATATGATGTTCTGTGAATCTAATGTTCATTTGATATTTATTTAACCAATTCTATACTTTTTTCTTCAGCTTGATGGTGTTTTTCGTATGTGGCAGGTTAGGCAGAGAAAGTCTGTTGTTAAGACATTCCTTTCCCCATTTTTCACCGAAAACTGAAGACATTGCATGTTAAGTGGTCGAACTCAACGCCCCGCTGTGCCTCGACAATATAGCGAAGAAATGAAACCTTCTATTTATAACTAAGAACTGGTATCATGGTGGAAATCAGCTGGATGGGAAGAGCCGAAGATCAAGCTCAGAGGCGTGCCATAGGAATGAGCTATGTCCAGCAATGGACGAAGACATGCTGATGATGATAATTAGTTATGCATACAACTATCGTGAGGCAGATCATAGTGTTAAGATACTTCATTCTCTGCTTCCTGTATATAAAAATAGTGCATAAGGAATATTGAAATCCAATGCTACGCTTTAAGTAATACATTTTATTTTATTACATTATTACTATTATTAGGAAATAAACCAAAATATTTATTTACATTTATATTTTCATTTCTTCGCTCTGGTAACGAAGCTAAGAACAGCGTTGAAATCCGAAAATCAACACGCAATGCCTTCAGAAATCGGCTAAAAGTGGGGAACGGAGTGTCTCAACATTAGGTTCCCTCTGCGTACCCTGCTGTAGCGGGATACAGCGTGAGGCTTCATTTATTTAATGTGTTGAGTGGCCGTTGTGGAGCAGTGGCAGCTGCATCACTGCTAACTCTAATTAAAGCTAAAAAATATATGTGATGAAAGTCATGAGCTCATTATATTATCATAGTATTTGTATAACATGAGTGGAATGTAAATTATCTTACTTTGTTATTATAACACGAACAAAGGTTAATATGAAGCTGGGAGGAAAATTCCGAATGCTAAATGTTATTTTTACATCTATGCTTAATAAGCAAGGGAAAATACAATGTTTTAATATTGCATTAAATTAAATAAGAATTTCATACATATGTATGAATAAATATTTTGTTTAATTTATTATTATAAATTCAAATTAGTGCACTTTTAATATTTATGAAAAACAGAAAGCAGGTGTGGTGTGTTTGTATGTGCTTAACTCGTGGCTCTGCCCTGGTGGTTTATATAATTGTCTTTTTTGTTTATTTCTATGCAAACAAAAATAAATATATATTCCTATATATATATCAAAAAACTTTTCCGTTAGACGATAGACGAAGCACAGGTAAACTACTGGACTTTGAATGTTGAATCTTGAGATGCAAATGGGTAGGGGAGTACTAAAAATGATTGATTGCAGCTTTGCGCTGAATCCCGCACGTTGCAGAATAAGCAGGGAACCTGAACCTACTGTAGTTAGCTTCGTTACCGACGAAACAAAAATAGTATTAAATATTAATTGTTTAACTAAGAAATTATTTTTCGAAATTTCTACGGGAAAATGATAAATAATTTAAATTTGAAGATGACCACCCAAGACAGCGTCAAATCCGTCATCGTGATCAGCGTGATATCCTTTATAATTTTTTATGAGTAAAACCACAACAAGCTTTTGCAATAGGATTTACTATGAAAATAATTGTATCACATCAAATTAGAGGCCATAATATAAATGTAAACGTGAAAGTTTTCTCGAGACACTTGAAAAATATTTGTATATCATTAACGTTATACGTCAAACACGAGCTCATAAGTTAACCAGTGCCCCGTCAGTGGTAAACTGGTATAACCCATTTATAAATGAAGTTAAGGAGATTACTTACTTCGCTTTGCTCTCACTGTAATGATATTTTTTAAAGATAAGCATTTTGCATTACGACACTATTTTTTCATGGACCATTTTATTAATTGAAGTTATTAAGGCGCGTGTTACTGCGTGCTTAACGCGACTATACTTAATATTTTCATTTCGTCGCTCTGATAAGATGACAAATTGAAATATCTGGAAAAATGTGGCAGAGGGCGGAGAACGAAATGTCTCAACATTATTAGGTTTTCTCAGCCTACTCTGCAACATGCAGGATATAGCATGCAGCTGAAAAAATAATAATAATCATACATTAACTTATGAAATAATTCATACATACACAAATATTACACTTATAAGAATTACCACATTTTTAATGTAAGATATTATGTAAATGTTATTGTTTACTTTGAGTACACATAGAATGCCCCCATTAAATTTTAAAAAGCTTTTGAATATGACTTACTTCTTTTCTGTTCGTAAAGATGTACACTACTACCATATTATAAGGTGAAAATATTTTGTGTAATCCTCTGCGGTATTTAATAATTCGGAACTGTTATCCTATTTAATTTTTTATTGTTTTCCTTTTTGAAATATAGTTAAATATAGTTTTTCTTTATAAAATTTTATTAAATTTCTTTCAGAACATTATGATACAAGCAAAAAGACAAGAATTAAATTTTTAGTATTGTCGAATTGCGAATTGAATAGGCGAAAAAATATCAAAATTTTCTATTTTTTCAGAATAGTGATTCTATATAATTATAATAATTATTGATTAAAAATAATTAACGACAAGAGAAAGTAATTGCAATTATGATAATTATAAATGAAACAGTAAAAGCTCGAACACTCTTCGCTTGTGATAACGCAACGCAATACGAGGCTGTGTACGAACATGATCCACTATGGAGACAGAATGTAGCGGGGTGTTTCATACTACACCTGTTACGGGATATGTTTAAGTTCAAGTAAGTATTTAGAGTTTTTAAGCTTCAGGGAACCTGGGGACCATTTGCCCCGAATTCTGCAGCTCACTGCCATGTTTCGCCTCTATAGAAGGACGGGGATTAATAAAAATATTATATATTTAATTGCCTCGAGTGCAAATCGTTATTGTTCTTTATATTTTAACGACCCGTAGCCCGCAACTTCGTTTGCCTGGATTATAAAATAAAAAATCCTGGTATTCCATAGTACTTTCGTAAATCCTCTTGGTTTTATATTCTATTTATTGACTTATTTTAATCATTCTCTTTCTATGAAATTTGTAATAGAATATCAATTATAGTTAAACTGCATCCAGTATCATTCACATTGATATTTTCTTGCTTATTAATCGTAACTAACTGTTGATTTAAAGCTGAAATATCCATACCTATATTATAAATTCGAAAGTAACTCTGTCTGTCTGTCTGTCTGTCTGTCTTTTACGCAATCAGGGGCAAACCGCTAATTTAATTGTGATAAAATACACATATAGAGATACTTGAGGGTCTCGGGATGAACATAGGATACTTTTTTTCTCATATTTGTAATATCTTCGATATATATCAATATATTAAAATTCTTATTAATTTGACATGCAATTTATTCCGCCATGTTTATAACAACCGCCGTTACTAAGCAACGATTTGCCAAGTTTGTTGTTTTAAGAAAACGTCACCCAAAATGAGCTTGCTTAACGCAACTGTCTATTGAAAACTAAAAATAATGTCATAAATATATTTAATAAATATTCGTATAGTTCAAGCGGGCGTAGCCGCGTTCGGGTCCACTAGTAAGAGTATAAATAACAATACTGTACATTCTTTCACTGTCACAACAGTCCTATCTTCAATTTAATCTACATACATATATACTAAAAAGGTCAACCTGTATAATAAATGATTTTATTTAGCTTAACGCGTTCGGTGGACATGTTTATTTTTCGGAGATAGTCCCACAGGAATTTTATTAGGGTCCGATAGAATTTGGAGAATCGCTTCCCCTATTCGGTTATCATTATTTCGGATCATCGGTCATATTTAAAATTAAGAAGTTAATAAAATATATAAAATTATTTATATTTTTATTTATTTAACATTCCCAAAAATTACAAAAAATAATTTTCTTAATTATTCAAATTATCCAAAATGAAATAACTTAAAAAAACTACGTTTCGACCTTGTTTCAGTATCACGTATCTCCTACCCGAAAATTATACCAACAAAGCTAAATACGATCAGTGGGACATAATCAATCCTCATAGCGACGATTCTGCAGATATTTATGTGAAGGCAATGAGCTTGGAGACCAAACTCTTAGATAACGCCTATCCTGTTCATCCTATTTTTATGTGGAGGTCTCTTTATTTATATATCTATCTATATATATAAAATCGAAAGGTCACTCACTCATCACAAAATCTCAGACACTACATGTACTAGGAGTCTCAAATTTTGCATAGGAGTTACTTATAGGACGTAGGTGCTCGCTAAGACGGGAATTTGCAATATTTGACTTCTAAGGGGTTATTTTGGGGTTGAAAGTTTGTATGAAACTTCGTTACTACAAATGCTAGGAGTCTCAAATTTTACATGGCCGTCACTTATAGGACGTAGGTACTCATGGAGACAGAAATTAATAATAACAGTTCACGCAGGCGAAGCCGCAGGCGGGCCGCTAGTACATTATATAGTTTTTTTATTTGACCAAACTGTGCACTCAACAACAAAAATTGCTGACGTGTGTATTATAGCCGCTAAGGCAGATCCTGTACCAGTTGGAATCCAGAATCTAAAAGGCAAAATGGCAGACCAATATGAAAAGAGGCTTGACGAGCTGGACATGCCCGACTGGTATATAATAGCATAATGTAAGCATGAACGGAAAAAATGGAGGGAGATATTTGCCCAGCATTTATCACGCTAGGGAAGCATTTATCACGCTAGCCTGTCTGTCCTATTTACGGTACAGGCTAGCGTGATAAAAATATTTTTTTAATGATTTATTTTATAATAGCTGTACTTGTAACTCTTAACTCCGTTTAACAAGAACTATGTATCTTGGTATATTTGTTATACAACAGGGTATGCAAAGTGAAATTAGTGTTAAGATATCGCTGTTCCCCACTTTATGCCTAATTTTCGAAAATGAAACTAATGAAAATATTTTCATTCTCCCGTTAACGAAATTGTACCTTTATTGAAAGTAGGTATTATAATTTTGTATTTCAACATTTACTTGGAGCATTTTCAGATTTGGCTTCATTTTTCGACAACGATACAACGGTTTACTCAAAGCATTTTACACTCAGCCATTCACTTTATCTGCTTGGTGCTGTATAATCTGTATTATAATTTTGAGTTCTATTATATTTTATATATTGAGTGCTTGGGACAAAAGATTGTACGGAACATATGAGTGCCATTTTACACTCGAACTGTTATTAGCGTTTTCAGCGTATTGCCAGCACAGTAAGTTTTTTCTTTGCTTTTTCAGCTTCATGCTGTATTCCACATGTAGCTGGGTAGGCAGAGCCTAGTGTTAAGACACTCCGCTTCCCACTTTCCACCGAATCCCACCAATACATTGTCTGGCTTTCTGGCTACAGTCTATCTGGCTAACGCATGGAATTAAAGCATGATATTGAAAAGAAATAATAATTATTAATAAGAGGCCGTCGTAGCGCTGTAGCACAAGAGTAGCGGTTGTAGCTTTGATTCTCACTCCGAGGAATGAATTATTATTCATTAATATTTAAGATTCTGCAACGCAACGTTCGGCGTTTAACTCCGCCACTCAACCAGCAACTCCTTAAAATTCGCTGCTATATTAGGATATAGGGTGAAGTAATATAATTATAAATAAACTATTATTGCAGTTCTGCCACTTCAAGCGTCATCATTTTCACGGCGGACCGCCTATTTATTTTTCATCATAACAGCTTACGTTGCACATTGCTTCTACACCTCGAACCTGCTCTCCCACCTGGTACACGATAAAAACGTCGCTATGGACTTGAAGGCTTTGGCAGAGAGTGATTACAAAATTGCTTTATTAAAAGATATGAATATCATTACAGATACAAAGGTATGGCACAAAGAATATGTTTTTTTTGACTGAATATTTATATTGATTTTGAATAATTCGAATTTTTATATTTCCGTTTCTTCGCTCTGGTATCGAGACAAAAGTGCGGCGCTGAGTACCGCCACTCAACACGCAATACCTCAAACAAAATTAAGCCTCAATAGAACTAATGCCTCAAACAGAATTAATTAAGACGCTTCCGTTCCCCACTTTCCACCTAATTCTCTAGGCATTATGTTTCTCTTGCCAGAATAGGAACAGGAAAATAGTAAAATTTCTTTATCATAAATATTATCATTCTTGAATAAACGAAAAAAAAATCTTCAAATAATTGTTTCTTCACTATTATAATATTATAAAAATTAAAAGAAATATATATACGTTAGGTCAATTTATAAAATATACAGATAACAATAAAATCAGGCATTAGGCCTACTACCAAAAGTACCTAACCTAAATAAGTCGAATTTCAATAAGTCATTATTCCAGTTTTCTACATAAAATTAAATACATATTTCTTTACAGAAATACGAAGCAGCAATGGACAAAAATTTAAGTATTGTTTGGAAGAAAGTACTACAACTCTCTATAATGGACGTCCAGACCGCCCTCACAGCCGTCATGGATTCTAAAACGGCGTTACTCACTGATTATATTATATTGTATCCTATTTTGAAAAGACGTAAGAATATTTAATGTTTATTTAAAATTCATGACATTGGTATTGCTATCAGAAATTAGCTATATTTTAAAGGAATATTGGAATATTGGTTGCCTGGCCTAGCTAGATCGTTTGAGGTGTTCACCACTCAACATACACTGTATCTAAAAAGGACTGAACTTACAGTAACTGAAAAACAGAGTGATTTATCTCTATCTTCTTCACGAAAAGAAAATACACTCATCGTAATCAAATATTTGTAGATTTTTGCTTTTGCTTCACATTTTGTGCCACAGGTAGCCAGGTACGCAAAAGTAATGAAAATATATAATATTTTATATCCTTGAGTGGGAATCGAACCTATTACCTGTCGCACTTATAGTCACACGCTTATACTCCTGCGCCCCACCACTGGCCTTCTATTATTATTATTTATAAATAAATTAGGTATAATTGTAGTTAAAATTTTACCTGCATTATCTTTGAACTTTCTTTAAATAACAAAAGGCAGTTCTTGTTTGTAAACTGTGACTCGTAAATTTTGCTTCATTGAATTGAATAACTTTACTAACTAATTGACATTGATTTATACAAAGAAATAACTGACATAGAAATTCTTGTCGTAAACAACAACGTGTGCTGAGTTATGCCAATTATCTTAATTTGCAGTAGGTTCTATCTTGTAATATAAAGTGAATACAGCGTTCCCTCTGTAAATGTCGATTGAATTATATAACTTTATATATGTATAATATATATTCCTTGACGTAATAAGGTAGTTTTGTACTTTTACAAAAAAAGCTGTAAATATACATCGAAAACTATTTTTCTAAAGGTGCAAATAGGTCATCCTTACACCTAATAAACGTTATAAAGGCTCGTTATAAGATTAGTATAATTTTGTAATTATAACACTCATTGAAGTAGTATGTAGAAGAAAAGAAATCATGGCGAATTGCGGAGTGAAAATTATTCAGTTTGTCAATTGTTAGGAATTAATAGAGTCTAATATGCTTATTCAGCGATGACAATATATATCTACTTTTATCATTCAAGAGAAACAAATTTTACATTTTTAAATATAAATTAATATAAAAAATACATTTAAAAATATAAAAATATACTCTTCCCATGGAGGGACAAAGGTCCAGGCCATCGGTGGCTATGCTCCAGAGAGCGAGGAACCTCCTTACCAATCGCGACTGCCTCATCTCAAGTCCTGCTGCCTTCTGCATCCGGTTCTTGATGCAGCTAATCGACAATCTCTTAACATATTGGTCGAGATCATTTATTAATTATATAACCTCTTGATGTTAATTATATTTTTAAATTACTTAAATTCACTTCTAATTATATTGATTTATATGCCTAATTATTAACAGATTTTGAAATGGACGAAATATGTCAACTTGTCGAAATAGATCTGTATTCAAGCGTGATGTACTATTTTTTCACAAACAAAACTTTTAAATATAAGGAAGAATTTAAAATAGGGTAAGTCTAAAAACATAAAATGATTGCTTTTTTTATTAAAACCTATAACACCTGTGAAAGAGATTGTTGTGGGTTCAATTCTCGTACGATGTAAAATATTACTTTCATTTCTTTGTAGAAATAACTGATATAGAAATTCTTGTAAACAACGTGTGCAAAGGCGTTGAATTAATTTGAACTTAACGGGATTTGAATTTGCGTCGCCTAGAACCGTCCAAGCATTCTAACTACTAAGCCATACCTTTGTTACATCTTATTTATATTGATTTTTATTATTTCAGGAGTTTTCGTATAAACGAAGCTGGGCTCATCCGACGTAAACAAATTTATGAAAAGTACAAACCCTTTAAATGTAAACAAGTGACTGACCAATACCAATACCAGGCGCAATTTGATCATGTTGTTAATATCTTATTAATATTATTTGTGTGTTATTTATTATCTTTCATGATTCTTATTGGAGAAAGAATTCATTATAACAGAAACAAAGTATGGCCGCGTAAAAAGTTAAATAAAAACATAATGCACAATGTGAATAAAAATAATTTCAAGTAAAATTATTTATATAAATATATATTTTTTTATTTTCTCTCGCATAAAGCAAGGCAAATTGGACGTAGTGCTAAAACACTGCGTTTACCGTTCAATTTTTGAGACATTACTTGTGTAACTGTACACGCGAAAGATTCGATATACACTATTCGCTTTGGTCTTGGAGACAAGTCGTTTCGCAATGTCTTCAGAATTTCGTGGAAAATGGGAAACGGAAGTGCCTTAATGGGGAACGGAGTGTTTTCCCAGGCACCCTCTGGCTTACCAGTTTTGTACGGAATACAGATGAAGCTAACAAAGAAAGATTTATGCTTGACATATTCATAGCATACACCAAGTTCCCAAAGCAACTCTGATCGCATTATATCAGATACTGAATTAATTCAGACCAAACTCACTTATTAAGCAAGCTAAAAGTATATCGATTAATTACCTTCTACAATTTTATTTTAATAGCAATTTATGTTATTTATATCTTATTTGAATATACGTATAAAAGAAGAAAGATAATTTTATTTATAATATTGTATATTTTTATCAAGACCAAATTTATTCCAAGACAATAACGAAGCGAAATTAAGAACAAAATTACAAGAAAAAATGATATTAGATTACTTTTGTTGGCTTCCTTCTTTTCTTTCAGCCACACGTTTGTTCGGCGTAAAATAACTCGAAACAAACCAGAAAAGGACACGTTTTTAAAATAAAACAAATGTTTCTTGCAAAACTTTGTATGACTTCTTCTTGGTAAGAAACAAAATGGAATTGTCATAATGGCTTGCAACGTGTTTTCAATTTATTTCAAGATTACACCATAAATATACATAGGTATGAAAAATACGGGTTTCTTTATTATATTCTGTTTTTATATACGGTATTTTACTAGCTGACTAGCGTCTCTTGAAAGCCGTTGAAATCCGACTATTAAGGCCCCTATTTATAAAACTCTCTCAAGTCTGAGATCGATCTTACGATGCCGTTTTCATTCATAGATATATCTATAATTTATGAATGAAAGTGGTATCTTAAGATCGATTTCAAACTACAACAGTACTATTTGTTACAACTTACTTACATTATAAACATCTGTATCTATTTGTGAGGATTCCTTTATGTGGAATAACACTTTAAAATATTCAAAACTTGTAAATTATTAGAAATCTATTTGCTTTTTATTAGTAAATAGTTAATTTAATATGTAATGTCCGAAAAAATCCTTTTTTTTTTTTGAAGAAATACTTTACATCAGTCAGTAGTTCCGTCAGTCAACCGCTTCCAGAGCCACCCAGCCCATAAGGTGCTGATGAAGCAGTAGTGAGGTAATAGTTTCCAAAACTTCCAGTTTCCTTTTCAGATTTAATGCCCATGTAAGTCATTTTGTTGTTTTTGCAATTGCCATTTTGAAACTCGGTCCAATTTTCACATTTTCTCGCTATAATATAAGAAAAATTTACAAAGTATTCTTATTATTTTAGAAGATCTACCCATAATGTTATGATTATGTATGCGATGTTTCTGTTTTAAACAAATAGTGAAAAAATAAAACGTACTCTGGAGTTTCACCGATAAATACTCTACTAGTAGGTACTATTTTCTCTCAATCTTTTGAAGGGGCAGATTCAAATCAATGTTTTCCTTTTAGATAAACAATTTTCAATAAATGGTGTATAATATGTTAAATACTTTACCAGGAAAATGTTCAGGAAAATTGATGGATTCTGCGTAAATTTCCCAAGCTCTGCTGTGGTCACACGTGGACAGAATACATCCAGGCTGTGACATACCATTGTTTGGATAAAAGTCTTTGTGACCTGCGCAAGAATAATTTACATATTTATCATACGTAAATTGAGGAAAATAAATAAATATATGGCAACTTTTATTACAAATCTTATTTTTTTTTAAATATGAATGTTGAATATATGGATTGTGATTTAAAAAATTGGACAATACTGGTAAGCCTAAGATGAAAATTTTATTGGAGCTTAAAAAAATGAACATCATAATTTAATAAGCATGGCACGAGAACATTTCCTTAAAAATCCAAACAAATCTTAGAAACGTAATGCAAGTAAGAAATCGTTACCTACGGGTTCTTTAAGTCCCAACATACCACCATTAGTATGTATAACGTCGACATAGTTAGCATCACTTTTATCAAGTTTGCTGTCCACGTGTACATTGCTGAAGCATGGTCCAGCAGGATCTAAGGCAGTAATTCTGCTGAGCAATTGCCCTGTTCTCTTATATACTTGTTTCCCTGCTATGCCTGCTATGTGAGCTCCTAAGCTATGCCCAACTAGAGTGATTTTAGAGGCGTTTACACCACCTGTAATAAATAATCCAGATCAGAAAAAAGTATAAATATCCCGTACAAAAAAGGGTAGGCAGAGGGATAACTCGGTTTCCACTTTCCACCGACTTTTTCAAGGTATTATAATAATAATATAGCTTTATTTATTCCACACAAAAAATTACAAATTGTTTATGTAGTTAAAAGAAAAGAAAATTGTTTTGATTTACATACATACTTTTTTACATACATTTTTTTATTATTCAAGGTATTAGCGGAACTCTACTCCAGACTTTTGCCTTGAGCTAAGAAATGAAAATATGAATATATCATAGATGTCATTAATATAATCATTCCCTCGAGTGAGAATCGAACCCACAGCATTCACATTATATGATGCTAATATACTTTTCAATAACAAATAAAACAGTAGATAACGTACTCTTAATTATTTCACTCAAAAACGTCCCTAATCCTTCTCCCATGAACCTAACATAGGTCGACGATCTGAAATATTCTAAGCTAAAAACCTTTCTTCCGTCCAAAGCAAAGACTTTCATCATTTTCTTCTTAGTAAAATTAGGTGCAATTCCTTGAACCATCATACCATCAGAACTCTCCATAAAGCCATGAATAAGAAAAACTACAGATCTTGAACTACCAATCAGCCTTTTGAACGTATTTGTTTCGTTTAAATCGTGTTTAATATTACCATTTTTGGTAATATGATCAATTTTCAACATTTCATTGAAGTTTGTTGAATTTTTTTCTAGAATTTGATCATAGGATAATCCAAAGAAACTCTTGACTGCTTCGCCTGAAATTATAAAAATATAAGTATTTTTCTATATCTTATTTATTCTTTCTAAAACTAATTACTGTATACAATTACATTTTACATTTTATTAAATATCTTCAAACCTACTACTACTGCCTATATATTATTAGTTTTTTTATGTACTACTACGCTGTAGCTCACACATATATATACATAGCAGGGAAGGCAGGGGGAGCCTAGGAACCTAAATGTTAAGACACTCCGCCGAATTCTAGAGGCATGGCGTGCTAAGTGCCAGAATTCAACACCGCACTTTTGCCTCGTTACGAGAAGGAGAAAATGAAAGTATAAAATGTTTCATTTCCACGTGTAGGCATCGTAGCAACGCACGCTTGTGGCCTGCGCCAAGACTGGCCTCAATTCACTTCAATTTAGATGATTAATAAAATTTTAATTTATTTCTTTTTGCTAAACTATTTGCTATTAATACATTTGAGTAATGATTTACATTTCATGAACAAATATAAAGCCTCGTAACCATACATTTATTATCTATTCATCTTACATTATCATTTTGTTGTTTTATACCTACAATTACTTTTTGCTTCTCTTCTTCTATATAGATGAGATATATTAAAAGGGGAGTGATTCTCTTTGCACATGAAAAATCTTATTGAAGTTTATTTTAAATGACAAAAAACTATATTAAAATTCAACTATCAACTTCAGTTGCGATCATAGTCAAATATTTGAAAAGGATCATAAGCTATTATGATGTTAAATAACACAGACTTTCAGAATTTCTTGGAAAAAAATTAACACAGTTGTTTTTTTTATAGCTTCACGTTGTATCTCTTATATGGCAGGGTAGGCAGAGGTTAATATTGATTGTTAAGTCACTCCGTTCTCCTCATTGTTTCGAGAGGCTCAGGTGAATCGGTGCTACGTGTCATACTAATGGAAAAACTTACATCTATTTGATCCAGCTTCGACAAGAGGATGCAAGACGGGAAGGGCAGAGTCTATAATAGAGCTCACACTGAAACCAGCTTGTTTGTACGGAACACTCGCCGAATGTGCAATAGTTAGTAACTTATACGTATACAATATTTGCAAATTTGGAACTGGAAAAAAATTATAATACATGAAACCATAGTGAATCAGTGGCACAACCGTGTGTAAACGCGGCGGTCTTGGATACGCTTTCCACTCGGGGTAATGAAACATTTAATATTTTCATTTCTTCCTTGTAACAGGACAAAAGCGGGATATTGATTTTTGCTGCGAGAATACGGTGGAAAATGGGGGACGGAAGCGTCTTAAGGCGGAACAGAGTGTCTTAACATTGGGTTCCCGGGTTCCCTCTACATGCACAACTATAGCATACAACTATAGTATTAAAAAATATGAATAAATTATATATTTTATAGATAGATGGATAAAATAATTATAAGTAATTCTAAAATCTTTGTTTTATATGTTTTATTATATTTATCTAAATGGAGTACATACTTTGGAATATATATTTAAAAATAAATATAATATTACTACTTAACATATGGGAGTTATTATTTTTACTAAAATACTAGGTATAGCCTATACAAATGAATTAGCTGTGGCTTCCAAACTAGAACTAGAGCAGAGTAAACTTGGCAAAGTACATATATTGACTCTTCAACTCCAAACAGAATATGGAATTGACTTCCCATACGGTAGAATGTAAGTAGGTTTCTATCGCAACAGGAACCTTACAAATACTACATTATAAATTAAAATCAGCTTCACGTTGTATCCCGCACACAGCAGTGTAGCTAAAGGGGAACCTAATGTTAAGACACTCCGTTACCCATCTTCCGTCGAATTCAGGAGGTATTGTGAGATAAGCGGTGGAACTCAACGCTGCGCTTTACCTCGACACCAGGTCGAATAAATGAAAAAAAAAATTAAGTAAATATTTTGTTTCCTCGAGTGGGGATCGAACCCACAACGAGTCGAGTTCACCTCTACAATAATATTACATATACATACATTAAAATATGTTTATAAAATAAGTGATTCTTAGTACTTAATAGATCTTGTTATAACAATCAAGAACTCACGTGTCATCTCACCATAGAGTATGTACAGTGCACCACTGACGCTATGTCATTAAGTAAATTATTCGTCACTAGCTACTTTACGATATTGCGCAATTTTAAACTCTAAAACTTTGGACTTCATTGTTTTTTCTTAAAATTATAAAAAAAATTCTCATTTAGTATCACTTTATCCTTCATACAGTAAGGTAGAACTTACTGTTAAGACACTCTGTTTGATAATCTGGCAACTTTGAGTTTCGGAACTGAACGCCGCACTGTCTTTTGCCAGTGAAATGAAAACAATTCATTTCCCCGATTTTAATATCTGTAGCTATTCAATAGCACTCAATGACCTCATAATAAACAGACTAATAATAATGTGGTAAATATTTCTGTAAGCATTTAAACCCATTCATTCAAAGGCTTAGAATTCCTTTTATTATTGATTTGTTCAGAATATATTACTTACCTAATTTAGTTACTTAAGTTAAAACCTAGTTTAGTTACCTACGAACTTAACACTAAACTAAAAGGTAATTTTAAAATAAATTGATTTTATTTACTTTAGGGCCCATTTCGCCTCTTATTCTCCACACAAGTATTGGTTTACGAGTCTTTGCATTAAATATCAGATAACAATCTAAAACTTTATTCGTAACAGGTGTCCCTTATTAGGTTATATAATTTTAACATATTCAACGAAAAACTGCTTAATTACAATGTTTTTCATAAATTCCCTTCTTCTCATTTTACTCGCAATGTGATTATTTAAAACTCGTATTTTATAAAAGCACTGAGGGGTTATTACGGAAAATTTTATTCTAATTATATTTTTCATTACGCCTCGTTAAATTTTAACCAGTTTACACTTAATTATCTAGTAAATAATGCCGCGGGGTAGACCTTTCATTTACACCTACGTTTTGCGAATTAAATGAACTTTGTTGCTGAAATCTAACTTTAAATATCAATTTAAATGGTATGTGGTTTTATATTAAATTAAAATATGACAAAGTAAGTTGAAAATCGTCATATACAAATATGAACAACTTAGCCTTTCAAGCGCATGTGGTCAATTTTATAAGTGTATGTATTTTTGTATGTCTGTTCACACATTTCACGGTAAACAAAAGGAATATCGACAAGACGGATTGGTTTTAGATTGAAATCAGGATATTCTAACTTAAGGAATAATTCAAGTTTCAAATTCATCAGAATCCAAATATAGCAGTATGTTGATGCAAATGCTGTCCATTTGCATTGACGTATCTAGAGAAATTCTAGACCTTGATATTAATTTCTAACTGATCTTTGTGTGTTTGTGTATTTTTAAGGGGTCGCACCAGACTATAATAGGGGTGGGCACGAACTTTCTTCCTCTCCTTCCATTCCTATCCCCATTAACATAAATTAAACTATAAATTCTATGGACTTCACTGACGTTAGTAATATTTGAAACTATGGTAATCTTCGCCCTCGGGTAGATAAATGGCGGCGTGTAGCAATCTGGTAGGTGAAATAGTGAACAGAGTGTCAAAACCCTCTGTATATCCTGTTAGGAGTAAAGAAAATATAATAAATTTATATAATAATCCGCTGTTCGTATATATCATAGTAGAATTTCTGTGTCCCATACGATTAGTGCTTAGTTCCGCCAGTTGTTTTGTTAGCGACCACAATTGGTTATTACGTTGTTGCGAAATTTAACTTTTTATTGTTATGCAGTAGGTATGTAGAGCAGTATGTTTATTTCTCTTTATTTATATAATTGATTGGGATGCCATAATTATTATATATAATAAAGTAGAAGTCATATCAGATATATGTATATACATATTAAATATTTTGAAAAGAAACAAACTACGATAACTTAACTTTCTAAAAGATATATCATCTAAAAAGAAAACAATAACATTCATAAATAAGTTAATTGTTGTTTTCTTCCCGACTGCTAAGGAAGGGTTATTTAAAGAGAATTATGATGGCTGCGAAAATTTACCAATCATAAATTAGGAGGAACAAATTCGAAAGGAAGCAATAAGTTATCTGTAACTTTAATAAAACATTCGTACTCCGGCCAATGTATTAGATAGAAAAAGTAATCTAGGGTCGTTAATAATTTACTTGATTAGGAAACTCTATGTTTTACTAAAGAACTTGTTTCCAGGAATAAACACGGCCTCAAATAAATTTCTTTCTTCTGAAATAATCCTGAGGAATTCATTTGTATAAAATTAGTAAATATTTACATAATATAATCGCAATCGCATAATTAAAAATAAAAATGAGGCAACTAATTAGTGGCCTCATTAATCATACTTCATTAATAGTAAAATATAAATAATAAATATAAGAAAATATCGACGTTCCTTAGATAAAGTATCGAAAATGAAAATTGGAAGTATCTTTTATTGCTGTTTTGAACTACTAATAAGAATAATTTTCGATTACATACACATTAAAAAAAGACATAAATAAATATTTTTTTTCACATTTACTTAAGGACAATCGATAATATACAAAAACCTTACTTAGCTTTTTTTATTATGGAAACATAAAAGAAAATAAAACAGCAACCCACACTCGACAGTTACATACAAATCATTCATTGTAAATAAAAACCATTTAACCAAATGATCCAGTAGAAAATGAGTACTGTCATTAGAATCATTATTGAAGAGTTATCAAATTAACAATTGATTATAGCGTAGTTGGCAATGAATGAAAATCATTGCTAATTCGTCATCATTACTCGAACCGTTGGATAGTTAAAGTAGACAGTAATAAGGTGTTTCAAGTATGCAAATACTGTATTTATATATATACTAGTTGTTCTATTTGGTTTTGCATGTTCATTTATATATTTACATATCCCCAGTATCACGCAGTACCCGCTTTTAGCACGGATAGGCAGGGGGAGCCTGGTGTTAAGACACTTCGCTTCCCACTTTCCTACGAATTCTGAAGGCATTGCTTCACGCACACAGATTTAGATGTACATAAATTGGAATTTATAATAAATTAAATAAAGAACATTTGTGTAAAATAAACTTACACTTATCAAAAATCATAATTATTTATCATATACATGGAGAATAAATTGGCCATTAAGATAATTACATACTTAAGTAATATATTTTAAGAGGCAGTTACAACTCAAATATCGACAGTCAACAAGAAAATTATTATTTATATAACCAGTAGTATATAATATAGCTAGTAACTAATAATTTTCTACTTAATTTCTATGTTGTGGTCACTGTGACGCAGTGGTATAGCATATGGCTATAAACGCAGTGGTCGTGTGTTCGATATCCACTCGAATTTCGGGGGAAAAGAAAGAAATCAAAAGATATGATATTCAATTTTCTTTGCCTACCCTTTAAAAGCTGAAAAAATGCTTCTAATTTATTTAATTTATATAGAAATATGATGTAACCTCGTCAAATCTTTATTACTTCTTTCTAGCCTTTGTAACTATTCAAAGCTCGGCGTTGAGATCCGCCACTAAACACGCAACGTCTCAAAAATACTTCGAAAAGTGGAAAATTGCTCCTTAATGTAAATTATATTCTTCTTTACAATATAAAGCTAATAAAATAATTTTCTTAGTTTATATAATAACCTTTATTTACGAAATAATTAGAATCAAAAAGGATTTGAATGCAGAAAATTTCAATAGAAAATAGTTAAGAACTAGCCCTATACCCCCTTATAATATGAGTATTTAATTAAGATTACCCTCAATTACAAAATCTATATTAGCTAATGTGCACTACAATAGAAATTAGATCTATTTTCTGTTTTATAACTTTGTTCTGCTGGTGAAACGCTCTTTTTAATTTTTCCTATTTCTTTACCAGCTTCACGCTGTATCCCGCGTATTCGGGGAAGCTATGGCGGCTGTAAAATTTAAAATCAACGGAGAAGAGTATACAGGTATCAGTCTCCAATTTGGGTTATAATTTTTTAAGTAGTCAAACACCTATTTTGCTATATAAATATATAAAAATAAAACATAATTAAAGGTGTGTAGGACCGTACCTTGTAATAAATTAGGTTTTATATACTTTGATAATTATTATAATTTTTTACTTAAATATCATATTTAGACGTTGCTTAAAAAATGTTAATCAACTTTACAAATATAAATACATGGCAATCCATATTAAAACCTAATGAACCAATTTTGATTAAACTTTCTCTAAGATGAACTTTCTTTAAATTTGGTGACAACATGTCAAACATAAAAAAAAACAAACAAACATGTGTATGTCATATACACATTATAACCTCATTTTTTAAATCGAATGTCAATTATTATAAGCTTTTCAGCTGATGGCAAGTACGCTCCGGATTTTTCACTCAACGAATACATAAGAACAGTGGCGAAACTCCGCGGGACCAAGGTCATGTGTCACGAAGGCGGGTGTGGTGTTTGTGTAGTGCACGTACGTGTTGCTACACCCCCTATGAATGAAGTCAAATCGTATGCTGTGAATTCTGTAAGGATATGTTAGATTATGCCTTAGTTTTAAGAATATGACATATTTGATGCAGTTCTTTCTAATTATGAAATTAAAGAACTAACTTCCTCGTTGAAGAGAATGTTCAGGTCATAAAACGTTCTCCACTTTCTGGATAAATTCAAGACATTGCTTGCTAAGTGTCTCAATGTCGCGCTCTGTCAATGAAAATAACTCATTCTTCATGCGAAGATCGAACTTACAACCATCGCACGTACTGTTAATCGTTATCCCAATGTGCTGTAATATAGTTATTAATATTTTTCTATTTTTTCCATTCATTTATATCTAAAGATATAGAAAATATTTGTAATGGTAAAAATAAAGAAAATATTTTAAATAATATTTTTTAAATTTATACTTACATAGTATTTAAATAATACTTTTTTCCCAATCAGTGTTTAGTCTCAGTGTTATCGTGTCATGGTTGGGAGGTCACAACTATTGAAGGTATTGGCAGCAAAAGTTCTGGTTATCACGAAATCCAAAAACGATTGGCAAGTTTTAATGGCACTCAGTGTGGATATTGTTCACCAGGCTTTATAATGAGCATGTATAGGTAATGGCTGTATAATTAATCTTATTATTCCAAATTTTTCTGTAAACACAGATATTATAGGTCAAACAAATTGTTTCAGTTTATTGGAATCCAAAAATGGAAATCTTTCTTCAGAAGAAATTGAAAATTCATTTGCAAGTAACACTTGTCGATGCACAGGTTTTCGTCCAATAGCTGATGCATTTAAATCTTTTGCTAAAGACGCTGATGAAAAATTATTAAAACTAGTCGATATAGAGGATTTGAATATTTCAAATTGTAATTTAAATTGTATACATAAAATAGTTAATACAAACGAGATAAGAAAGGAGGATGAAGCTTCATGGTGCATAATTGAAGAAGCCAAACAAACGATGTTATCGATTAATTCAGATTCATACAAATGGCATAAAGCTTACTCCCTAGATGATATCTTCAAAGTAATACAAAATGATAATAACTATAAACTAATTGCCGGTAATACTGGACAAGGTATGTCAAAAATAGTTTGCAATTTTCTTTTTCATATATTATTATAACAAATTGATATTTATAGGAGTTCTTCAAGAAAAGGAATATCCATCAAGTTTGATTGACATTGTCCACGTAGCAGAACTCAAGGAGCACTATATGGATGTCAATTTAGTGTTGGGTGCTGGTATAACCATGACAGAGTTAATGGAAATCTTTGAATTTAAATCTTCTGACAACGAAGACTTTTCGTATTTAAAGGAATTCTATAATCATATTGATTCGGTTGCTCATATACCAATTCGCAACGTACGTATATCTAAAATGAAGATGTATTTTTTTTTCTTGTAAATATTACTACTATTATGCTTCTATTTTAATGTTTTGTAGATCGGGACTATTGGCGGAAATTTAATGGTAAAACATATTAAAAATAGCTTTCAGTCGGATCTTTTCGTATTGTTTGAAACTGTTGGTGGAATGGTAACAATAGGTTGGTAAACCTACATTGTAATTTTAAGCAATTATTTTGAGTACTTTGTAATTGATAAGATTTTGAAGTATTATGATTATTGTATCCTTATGGTACCTTATAAGCTAAAAATAGAAATAAAAGATAGATTTTAATGTAATAATACACTCATAATATCGTATTATTTGTCTTCTTTATTTACAGCTGAAAGTGTCACAAACAAAACAATAATTTCACTAACAGAATTTCTGGAAACAGACATGACGTCCAAAATTATTCTAAATGTCATACTTCCGCCTCTCTCGCAATGTTGTTCTGTTAAAACATTTAAGGTATGCAATATATTGTTAATTTTTTTAATAAAAATATTTTATTTTTTAACACGCATGTAATAAAATCAAAGAATCTGAATTTTAACCACTTTTAATAATTTCATAACTTGGCATAAAACTTGGCAGTCTTACGTAGATTAATTGACAGATATTATAGAATCAACGATCGACGAACGATGGAGCGAAGGCCTGAATATTAGAGATTACTAAGGTTCAGGCTTCTATAATTTATAGCTCTGAACACATTCATTTGTTATACTTGGTGTAGAAGTGTGTTGCTTTAATTTTTTTAAACTATATACGAGTATATTGTATAGTATTTAATTTATGTAAACGTACATTTTTTTTTTCTTCAGATAATGCCTCGATCTCAAAACTCGCATGCCATTTTAAACGCAGGATTTCTATTTAGATTTCAAGAAAATTCTGAACTTATTGAAAAAGTTTCTTTAGTATACGGAGGAATTTCTAAAAATTTTGTCCATGCAATAAAAGCTGAAGAGATTTTAGTGGGCAAGAACCCATATACTAATGAAAATTTGCAATTGGTTCTTAAAAATTTAAAAGAAGACCTGGAACCCGAAGAGAATAATCCTGATCCATCACCAGCCTATAGAAAAATGCTTGCAATTTGTCTTTATTATAAGGTAAGCAAAAATATTTTTGAGAGATATTTAGTATAACTATGTTTTAATCACCGAGGCAAACGCCTAGCGTTAAGTTCCACCACTCAACATGTAATGCCTCAAAAAAATCAGCAGAAAGTGGGTAACGGAATGTCTTGTTGTTCTTTTTTATTTATACTCATTTTCATAATAATATTATCTTTATGTTACAATATATTTTTTATTATGATTATTATTTTTTATAATTATTATTGTACAGGCCATTCTTCAACTCTGCCCAGATGACAAAATAAATCCAATCTACAGATCCGGCGGAGAAGTTATACGTCGCCAAATTTCGAAAGGGCTTCAAACTTTTGAAACTGATAAAAATATTTGGCCTTTAAACCAACCAATACCTAAAATAGAAGCATTAATTCAATGTTCTGGTGAAGCTGTATTTGTGAATGACATGCCCTCGTTAGATAATGAAGTGTTTGCAGCATTTATTACAGCCGACGTTAATGCAGGAAGTATCATTAGTGGCTTTGATACAACAGAAGCCTTTGTGAGTGTAAATTAAAATGTATATTTATTTTTGTTATTTGATTATTATTTGTAAATAATTTACAAAATTATTATAATATAATCTTAAGTTTTTTTACCATAATTTTAGAAAATTCCTGGCGTAATATCATTTTATACCTCCAAAGATATACCCGGGGATAATACTTTCACACCTCTTAATGTCCCTATTATGAGCGTTGAAGAAGAAATATTATGTTCAGAAAAAGTTATGTTTTTTGGACAACCAGCAGCTATTATAGTGGCTGATAGAGGAAGAACGGCAGAAAGAGCTGCCAATTTGGTTAAAATAATCTATTCGCATACAAATACTAATAAACCATTGCTAACTGTTGACGATGTGTTAAATTCGCAAGAAATAGACAAAAGAACAATGAACAAAGAAATAATAGAACCAAGTGAAATTGGAAATGACGTTAAACACATTTTGAACGGAGAGTTTAAATTAAAAGCTCAAAGTCATTTCTATATGGAACCACAAACATGTTTTGTAGTGCCGACTGAGGATGGCTTAGAAGTTAACGCATCAGTACAATGGCCAGATTTAGCTGCAGTTGCAGTTGCTCAATGTCTCAAAATACCAGTTAATGAGTATGTACTAGATAAAAGTTACTTTTATTATATTAAGAATTTATCTATCGTATCTTATGTTTAACGAGTTTTTGTATTCATTTTTAGAGTAAATGTCAAAGTTCGTAGAGTTGGCGGTGCCTATGGAGGAAAGATATCTCGCGCCTGTCAAATAGTTTGCGCTGCTGCAATAGTGACTCACTTACAAAATAAACCTTGCAGGTTTATACTTCCTTTAGTACATAATATGCAGGCTATTGGTAAACGTCTGCCAATTAATAGTAGATTTGAAGTAAGTACCATAATTAAATAAATTCGTGTTATACTCTTACAGAAGGTACAAATCATACAAAAATATGAAAAAGAAATATTTATATTGTAATTAAAATATTTAAATATTCGACCGGAAACTGCGAGGCCAACGTCCTCGTACTAGTTTTTGTGTGCCTCAAAAATTTTAAAAATATCTATTTTTATAATATTGTAATCAACAAAACTGTGTGGATTTCAAACTTATACGTGACGTAAAATACGTGACGGTTGTGGGGTCAATCTATTTTTTATATCTTCATTCTGCTATCAAGATAAAGCGCAGCGTTGAGTTCCGTCTCTCGACATACAATGTCTCTAAACTTTGTGGAATGTACCCCACATTCCATAGTGTGTCTTCGGTTCTCTCTATCTACCCTGTCGTATGCGGCACAGCTAAAACTAAAAACGAAAATAAAAATCATTATTACATCTCATTATTTTTTAAAGTTTTATTATTATATTTTTATAGAAGTTTTTACAATAGCGTTAAATGCAGGTTGGAGTTAACGACCAAGGACTGATTCAATATCTAAAAACAGTTTTCTATCAAGATTGTGGTCATTCTTTCAACGAAATTATATCTGGGAGAACAGTTAGACACTTGTACAGTTGCTATGATGGTCTAAGATGGCGAATAGAAGCAAATAGCGTTGTAACTGACACCGCATCTAATACTTATTGCAGAGCACCCTGTACGTATGTCTTATAATTTATATACAACTTTCTTTGTTTATGATTTAGGAAGCTAGTGTCACACTGTTACACTCCTTTCTCCACTTTCCACTCAATTTGCATGACATTCCTGTTGAATGACAGAATTTTATCTTATTAAGAATCTTAGCTTATCTTATCTTATCTTAACTATAAATAATACGTGTTTTTTTAAACATTATTCTTATTAATATTAATATCTCAGGTATATTTAACAATTATCACAAGCTTATTACTTAATTTGTTTGCCTAGCATCAGCAGAAGCGATAGCTATGATTGAAAACATTATGGAATATATCGCTTTTAATCTTAAACTGGACCCCATTGAAGTAAGACTCATAAACATGAGAAAGGAAAACAATCCTTTGCCCGAAATGATAAAACAACTGAAAATAGATTCTGACTTCTTATCTCGTACTTATGAAATAAAACTATTCAACGCTCTAAATAGATGGAGAAAAAGAGCCTTAAAAATGTTACCTATGGCGTTTGAAATATATTATTTTGGAAATTTCAATTCTCTTATATCAATATTTCATGGAGACGGATCGATAGTTATACATCATGGTGGTATAGCGATGGGCCAAGGCTTGAATACAAAAGTAGCACAAGTATGTGCTTATAAGTTGGGAGTACCTTTAAACAAGATTAGTGTTAAGGGAACTTCGAGTTTTTTATCACCAAACACAATGGTTACTGGAGCCAGTATTGGCAGTGAATGTGTCGCTTTTGCTACTTTAAAGGCCTGTGATATTCTTCTAGAAAGACTAGCACCAATTAAAGAATCTGGTAATTTCACATGGGAACAATTAATTTCTAAAGCATATGAAAATGGCATTGATTTACAAGCATCGTATATGTATTCTGGAAATGATAATTTGAAACCATATGAAGTATGTGGAGTTTGTGCTTTAGAAGTCGAAGTAGATTTGTTGATAGGTAACAGTGAAGTTAGAAGATTAGATTTGCTTGAAGACACTGGGCGGAGTTTAAGTCCTATCATTGATGTTGGCCAGGTAAAGATTACAGATATTTTACATCTCTTCTTCATTCTCATCGTGACATCTTCGCTAGTACACGCCACTAGGCGTATCTTTTCATTGCGGATTCAATCAGTTTAGCAGATCGATGGATCGATTGCGACTCTATGACATTCATATTTCTTTCATTCTTATTAATCACAGAAAAGCAACATCGTCGGTACCAGCACTGCATTGCGTACAGCCAATTGTGCAGTTATGCTGACGTTTCACCGTCTATTCAATGCAGTTAAGGCACTGTTAACTTTTACCAGCAACAATATTCCTTTCCGCATTCATTTCGAATCTTTCGTCTCTACTAAACATACTTCCCAAATATACCATTTAATTGCTCTAACATTATACAACCATTTATAATTTTAATATTTAATTAAAATACTTTACATTACGGATCATGTGTTGAAATAATTATAATATATGCCTATACAAGGTAAGCCTGTTTTAATAATATAAAGTAACAAAAAGTATGAATTATTACTATAACGCCTCATTAAGATGAAGATTGTAAATTGAAACGTCACTCGACTTTTTTTGGATATATACGTTAATTAAGTGTTTATAAATTTCTACCTACACATAATAAGTATAAGTTAGTATCTAACTTATAAATAAAAGTGGAAAAGGAGAAAGTAAAAAAACCAAATTTAACTTTTCACATTTAGATCGAAGGTGCGTTTATAATGGGACTTGGTTATTGGACTTCAGAGAATCTTGTTTACGACCAAAATACAGGAGCATTGTTAACCAATCGTACTTGGAATTATAAGCCACCTGGAATGAAAGATATTCCAGCAGATATGAGGATATATTTTCGAAGAAAGGCTGGCAATGAGTTTGGTGTGCTACAATCTAAAGGTAACTCTACGTCTGTGAAAAAGAAGGAAATTTATAAAAACATATATATTTTTATTATTAAAATAATTTTAAGGTTAAATACAAATATTGCTTATAATATTTGACAAATCAATCAGTTCACTTTTTTTAAAAAAAAAAACATCAAGTAACTCAAAATGAGAATTTGAGTCATTGTGTATTGAGTGGCGGAACTTAACTCAAATCTTACAAAAATTACAATTCATTTCCCCGAATGGGGACAAAATTCACAACTACCGTGTTCACTCAGATACTGTCTATCTGTACCACAAGGACCACAAATTATATACTTAAAATTCGTATAAAAATTAATCTAAACCTATGGAACTGTAAAAGCTTAATAGATTTCCAGTACTCATCTCGAGGGATGCTGTGTTCAATTCCATTGATTCGTTCACCAGGCACCGGCGAGCCGGCGCTCTGCTTGGCTACAGTTGTGCTGCACGCGTTTCGAGAGGCAATCCGTTCTGGACGAATGGACGCGGGATATTCGGACCAGTGGATCGAGATTGGTATGAATAATTTGTATTGACTACCTTACTTAATGATAAATGTTATAAAATTTATATACATAGGTGTATATTTGTAATGTTGTTGATATATTGACGAGGACTAACGTGTTATTTTTTATCCCTGCATATAGAAAGGCAGAAGGAACTTGGGAACCTAGTGCTAACATACTTCGTCCCCGTTAAGACACTTCCATTTTCCACTGTCCGTCGGATTATGAGAACTTGTTAAGAGGCGGAACACAGTGCCGCTCTTTGCCTCGTTACCTGATAAAGTAAAAGAAAATATTAAATTATTCATTTCCTCGTGTGGGAACCGAATCCATAACTAGTAAAAATATATTATACGGACGCAAATTATGGAGAAAAAATTAAAACACTTATTTTAGTACATATTACATTAGAAGCATATTCATTAAAATGATATATATTTTTACTTTGTTTTAGGTATACCATGTACCGTGGAAAATATATTTATGGCTCTGGATCACAAAGTTGAACATTTCGTATTAAAATAGTAGTTACATATTATATTTTAATTATTATACTTAAGTTTCTGGCCTTGGTTTTTTGTAGAATTTAAAATTATATAATTTGAATTAAGTTAGCTTACACCATAAATATACACCATATATAACAAGAAGAAGGCATATGAAACTTTGTATTCAACACCGTTTAATTATTATTATTAACAGAAAATAATAATAATTTATTCTCCTGACTGATCAAAGTCAACATTTTAGTTAGTTTTTAAAACAGTTATATTTTTTCTTTCACGTTTATTTATTCTAATAAATACAAAAAATATATAATTAAAACATTACATTCCGTACATTAATGCGGACATTCTTATTATATTTTAAAGAAATAATATGTGTACCTATTACACACGATTTTAATTTTTTAAAAACCTGAATATGTGCTCTCTCGCCTCTGTTTTAAACATCATTTTATAAAGAACTAACTAAAATAAAAAACTAAAAAAAATGACTAAAATATTTCAATTTTTTCTTTTTATTTTCTGTATCCCGCAATTTCCAATTATAATAGGCAGGACTAAGGAAACTTAGTGTTAAGACACCCGTTCTCCACGTGCCGCCCAATTTTGCCCACATATCTACATATATACCACTTTATAAATAACACACCTTAAACACTACTTTAAAATGATTATCTCTCTCAAGATAAAAGTTGAAAAACATAGAAAACAATCTTTTAAAAGTAAAAAATATTAAAAAATAAAATATATAAAACCTAGTGTAAACATACCCTTATAATAGTAATAGCCGTTTAGAACGTCCGAAATATATAATTATAAGAGCCAGCATCGTTATAAGTACGGGAGGTCACACAAATAGATGTACAAAGCACGTGAAGATGGATTGAGTGACAAAGTTTAATCAAAATAGTCATAATAAAAATTAATATCGGATATTCTTTCTACTTCTATAAGAAAAAGACGTTAGCAATTGTAGAAAAAAATGTCTAAAATAGTTTTCAAAATAAACGGAATCCAGTACGAAGGTAAGTTTAGCTTACGAGTAATATTTGTACTGCTTTATTATACATATCAATACTTTGTTTAATATAATAATCATTTTAAAGGTTATTTGTGGCACAAATGTATGATTGTAAGGTTCTCCACACGAGGAAATAAAATATTTATTTAAGTTCTTATTTTCATTTCTTCGCTCTCACATCAAGGTAAAGCGCGACTTTGAGTTCCACCACTCAACACGCAATGCGTCCAGAATTCTAAGTGGGGAACAGAATGCCTTAGCACTGAGTTCCCTCTACCTACTCATGACTACTGTGTGCGGGACACAGCGTGATGCTGATTTTATTTTTAAAATGCAAGTGCTTTATGCTGTATTGTATTTCTTAAAATTTTGAAATATGAAATATTTTATAAATAACAAATATGGGCAATATAAATCTTATTTATGTTAGTCGACACAGCTAAATAGCCTTTTTCAGCATATTTCACGAATAATTCGTAAGATATTAGTAATAAATAACACTACAGGTATATCCAAATTATAATTATAAGGTAGATTAGTTTACATCAACTAATAATAAGTATATTTAAAACTACACAATTTACCACTTCATATTCTTAATTCAAATTATAAATATAGGCAGGAAAAGAATCATTTAAATTACTAGAAAACTTCAACTTTACAGGTTGCAAAGTTATTTTTAAAATATAAAACTAAAAAGATGTTATGTAGATTGCTATATAACTATAAAAATTTCATTACAGCTGACGGAAAGTACGGGCCAGATGTATCATTAAACGAATTCATAAGAACGGTAGCAGATCTTAGAGGGACTAAGGCCATGTGTCAAGAAGGTGGGTGCGGAGCCTGCATAGTTTCAGTTCAAACCGCTTTACCACCACACAATGAGGTCAAGACTTTCTCTGTTAACTCGGTAAGTGTTTAATATATTTTTAGATTCACGCTGTATCCGATAAGTAGAGGGAACTGGAAGCCCAGTGAAGATATACTCCGTTTCCATTAAAACATTTTCGTTCCCCATTTTCCGCTAAGCGAGCATTGGCTTCTTATCAGAGCGAGGATATGAAAATGTGGAGGATATGAAAAAAATCCCCCAAGCATAGGGGGGTAAGTCTAGTTGGTAATGAATAATTATTGGTATGGTTTAGAGGATAACATTTTTAATATTAAAATTTATGTTATACTTACTCTCAAATCTCTTTAAAACTATTTTTCAAAAAAATTATAGACATTTAAAAGTAGTATTTAACATAAAATAATATAGACACAGCAAAGATGATAAACGAAGATTAACACTAAAATTGTCATAATTACTTCCTGCAAAGTAATTGTCTAAATCATTACAGTTTGAAATTAATGTACTGTATGTACACGAATAATATAAAATATGATTTTATTTCAAAATGCAGATTATTTACATAATATATTTATTGATACAGCTTCATGGATGTGTGGCAGGGTAGGCAGATGGAACCTAGTGTTAAGACACTTCGTTCCCCATTTTCCACTGAATTCTAAAGGCAATGCAAATTGAGTGGCGGAATTGTCTCTGCATGCCGTCGTGCCTCTGCACCGCAAATGGCCTGAAATATTTATTGATATCATTATAAAATTGGAAAAATTCAGACATTTTTGTAATTATTTACAAATTAATTTCGAAAATTTTATTATATTTAGTTAAGATTGAGGTACATAAGTTATTTGTTGACAAGTTGTATTATAATAAAAAATCGAAAAAATGTCAGCTTCACGCTGTATCCCGCACACAGCAGGGTAGGCAAAGGGAACCTAGTGTTAAGACACTCCGTTCCTTATTTTCTGCCGAATTGTATTGCAAAATATTTTAATTATCTTAAAATTATAATTATTTGCTTTCCAGTGTCTCGTATCAATTTTCTCATGTCAAGGTTGGGAGATAACGACTGTAGAAGGAATTGGGAATAGAACAATAGGCTATCACGATATACAAACCAGATTAGCCAAGTTTAATGGTACCCAGTGTGGCTATTGTACGCCGGGATGGGTTATGAATATGTATAGGTAACATATTTTTTAGCAAAACAGTATTAACTTTTTATACTTTTCCTAAAACAACATTTTTCTTTCCAAAATGTGTAAAATCACTTTAGAAATGTTAAAAAAACTGTAGCCATTACATTTATTTATGCATATTTCATATGTATATAAAAATGCAAAACTGAATATTATAAACAAAAATGCGCTTGGGAATCTAGTTTTAAGAGACATCGTCCCCATTAACAAACTTCCTTTCTCCATTTTACGCCTTATATTCGAGACATTATGTGCGGAACGAATATAAATTTATAAAAATACTTCATCTCCTCGAGTGGGAATCGAACCCACAACCAGTCGATTTTACAGTCACATTTTGTGCCCCTGCGCCACTCCTTTTTCTTCTCACTGGATTTGCTTAATACTATTTGATTATCAATCAGTAATCAATGATTATAAATTATAATATTTCTAAGATATCTATCATTTCTTTGCAGTTTATACACTTCAAAAAACAAAAATATGAACATGGAGGAAATTGAAAACTCATTCGCCAGTAACATGTGCAGATGTACTGGCTACAGACCGATAGCTGAAGCGTTCAAAAGTCTTGCCACCGATGCTGATGAGTGTTTGCTAAAAAAACTTCTAGATATAGAAGACTTAGGAGTATTTAAAACTTGCGGCATCAAATGTAACCAAGCTTGCAAACATAAAAGAAAAGAATCTTTAAATATAGATATAAGAAACGACTGGTGCGTTTTGGAGAAAGAAAATAACAAAATGTTTACTTTAGAAGGAAGCCAACATAAATGGTTTAAAGTATATAATTTAGAAGACGTATTTAAAGCTATAGCTGAATGTTCGGAGTATAAGCTAGTGGCTGGTAATACAGGACAAGGTACTGTGACTAATTTAAAACAAAAACTATATTAAATATCTTTGTAATATTTGAATATGTTTATTTGAAAAGCCTTACGCATATTTTATTGAAAAATCATTCCTTACGAGGGTCAAGTCAGAAAAAAGTAAATATACAAGAAACAATTTATCTTATATTGTATATTAAATTTAGGAAGTATGAATACTTGGACAATTTGGTTTTAATATCACATTCAATTTTAGGAGTTTACCATATAACAGGATATCCGAAAAATGTAATAGATATTTTCAATGTCAACGATATTAAAGGATACATAATAGACGTTAACCTTATAGTGGGAGCGGGAATGCCATTATCCGAAATGATGGAAGTATTTCTTAAATTATCATCAGAAAACGAAGATTTTAGCTATTTAAAGGAATTTTACAATCACATGGATCTTGTAGCACACATTCCTGTTAGAAATGTAAGTAAAAAATTTGACTGCAGCTACCGCGGGTTAAATCGAAGCCTGTCTCCATAAATTGACTTTTAAACGGCAAAATATTTTTTGTGCTAAATAGTCAATTCAACTCCAACTAAGTACATAGTTCTATGAGAGACAAACCAAACGAACTCTTCTGCTTTAAAATATACCATATAGAACCAAATAAGACCAAAAGGTTATTAGAAGAATAATTAATATAATAAAGATACAAGCGTTTATATGCGAAATTCTAACACTGACATTTGTCAGTGTCAGTAGGTATACAAACCTGTACGAGCAAGTATACAAAGGTCTCAGTATAAAGTAGATAAAGTAACCTGCGTGAATGTATATGAGTACTGGAAAGGCAATAACTCAAGTTGTCATGTCATGTTATCTTTATATTCATCCTGTCCTTTCTTTTCTTTTTTTTAAATGTTAAAGTTAGCAGGACAGGACCGTCGTCCATTGTATTTGATAGTAAAAGATAGATGAAATTAGAAACTAAAATTAATTGACAGTTGAGTTAACTCTTTATTTATTTACATGGAATAGAACTTTTTATATTATCAAAAATTCTTACTTGAAATAAAGTGTTCGGTCATTTGATTATATTATTTATATATTTCAGATTGGCACAATTGGTGGAAATTTGTACCTGAAATACACGAATAATGAATTTCCATCTGACCTTTTCCTACTTTTCGAAACTGTTGGAGCGATGATAACTATCGGTAAAGTTTGAACAAGAAGTTTAGCTTACATTTTAAGCCTACGATAGTTAGATACTTATTGTATTTATAGGCGCACTTACGTGCATACGAAGGTTTATTTTAATGTTAAAATATTCCTTTTTTTAGCATTCTCGTTTATGCAGCATATACCAGTTATATACGTAAGAAAGAAAAATATAATATTAAGACACTCAATTACCATAACTATTTTTGTTAAATAAAAATTACAGTATGATTATGTCTATAATATATTTTTTTTGTAACTAAGCATACTAAGTAAGAAATCAAAGATGTATGACGCGCTGTTCAAACGTTACAAGATTCGCATACCCACGCTCTATAGGAATAGTGCGTGGGTATACAGAAGATAAAAAACCAGGAGATTATTTACGTTAGTAAACGTTATTAAATAGCGAACCATTTGCTAATTTGAAATAAAATATAACAAATAGTCGATTTAAAAGTACTTGCTAATAGTAATAACGTAAATAAAGTAATAACTTGAAGTAAATACACATGTTTGTATTCAATTACTTGGATTTTTTGATTTTATGTATTTACGTAGGAAAATAAGTAATAAAAAAATCCTAAGTTTTTAAAACATTGAATTATGAGGCCATCATGGCACAGTTGACACCGCGTACTAGTCACACTAGAGAAATCATTTTTTCATTTCTTCGCTGTGGTAAAACTGATCAAGGTGTTAGGTTCCAACACTCGACAGATCTTTTGAATCTGGAATCCAGACGGCAAGTAGAGATTGAAGATTTGTAACATTATCTCCAAGGCAAGGAAAACTTCGTTCTCGACTTCACCGACAAAATAATGGGAGATCCGAATTGTGTGTTCACTCAGCATACAATTCAAGCTCTTGGCTGGACACAATGGCGCGTATCTTGATTGTTAATAATTCTATAATTTAATATCTCTCTGATTGATTTCAGCTACGGCGGCCAAAAAATATCAGACTATAAATTTGGTAGATTTTTTAAAATTTGATATGAAAAATAAAATTATTATGAGTATAAGCTTACCACCTTTATCAGATTGCTGTATGGTCAAAACTTACAAGGTAATAGACAACAAGGTGATAGACCAATTTAAAGTATTTTTCTTTATATTTTATAGTGCAATAAAAAATATCTATTCTGCAGGTAATGCCTAGATCACAGAACGCCCATGCAATTGTCAACGCAGGATTTCTTTTCAAATTTAAGCAAAATGAGCAAGTACTTGAAAAAATGTCAATAGTTTATGGCAATATAAATCCAAAATTTATACACGCAACTAAAACTGAACAAGCCTTGATTAACAAGGATCCTTTCACAGATGATGCATTACAATTAGCTCTCAAAACTTTATCGTCAGAGATTAATCCTGATGAAGCATCACCTGAACCATCTCCAGAATACAGAAAAATATTAGCTTTGGCTCTTTATTATAAGGTGAATTTACTGCTTATCAAGAGGTATCATTTAATTTTCATATATTAATTTGTTGTAATCAAAGATTTGACAGATATATTTGTCTCTGCTCAAATTCGTGTATATCGAATCTTTTAAATCTGACTGTTATTTAACTGTTAAATCAGTATTATATTTGAAAAATTTCAGGCTATTTTAAAACTATGTCCTGATGACAAATTAGATAAAAAATATCGATCTGGAGGAGAGGTTATTAAACGTTGCATATCAAAAAGCCTCCAAAAGTATGACACAGATGAAAGTGTTTGGCCACTAAATAAGCCAATTCCAAAACTAGAAGCATTAGCGCAATGTAGCGGCGAAGCCACTTTTGCAAATGATTTGCCAGCGCAAATAGATGAAGTTTTCGGTGCATTTGTCACGGCTGATGTAAACGCGGGTAGTATTATTGAAGGATTTGATACTACAGATGCTATGGTAAACTATCTATATTATTATTGTTGTTTGTTTATTTGTAAATTCTTTCATGTCCATTTTCAACATAAAATACGATCATACTATTAGAATTTAATATGAATTCTCAATAATTATTCTGGTTACAGAAAGTGCCCGGCGTTATCGAATTTTACTCTGCCAAAGACATACCTGGCTCTAATAACTTCACACCAATTAATATTCCACTTATTTCATCCATAGAAGAAATTTTGTGTTCTAGTGAAGTAAAATTTTATGGTCAACCTGTAGGTATAATTGTAGCTAACAGAGAAAAGGTGGCAAGCAATGCTGCTAAGCTTGTTAACATAAATTATAGATCGATTTCAAAGAAAATACCTCTATTAAACGTACAAGATGTGTTAGCGTCATCTGAAAATCAAAGAATAAATACAGATAAAGTAATAGAGCCTACTGAAACTGGAAACAATATAGAAATGGTAATAAAAGATGAAATATCATTTGACACACAGTATCACTACTCCATGGAACCACAAACTTCTGTAGTGAAACCAACTGAAGACGGATTTGACGTTTATGCTTCAACTCAATGGATTGACTTAACTAATGTTGCTATTGCTGAATGTTTAAATATTCCTGTAAATAGGTAAAGTGTCTTCGGTAACAAATTTTAAGTAAAAATACGAGTATTACTTCACTACTTTTTTAGCCTACAAATTACGGACGATGTGAAAATAATAAATAATAAAAAGACTACATATTATAAAACAAAGTCCATTTCAATAAACATAATAGTTTTATTAATCTTAAGTTGTTTACAAAAATTATACAAATATTAACTATTTTAGCGTAAACGTAATAGTCCGTAGAGTTGGAGGTGCATATGGAGGAAAAATAACTAGATCAACACAAATTGCTTGCGCTGCAGCGATAGTATCATATTTACAAGGAAAATCTTGTAGGTTTGTACTACCTTTACAAACCAATATGAAGATCGTTGGAAAAAGAACTCCAACTTACTGTAATTTAGAAGTATGTCATGTCATTTTTATAGCTATAAATTACATTTAAGATTTTAAAGTGTTATATTAAATAATTTTCGTATTATTTTGTTTTGTACATTAAAATAACTATACTAATTGCATTAACTTTATAGTTTGGTGTAAACAAAGAAGGCGAAATTCAGTACTTAAAAAACAAATATTATCAAGACAACGGTTGCTCAAAAAACGAGACTACCACATTGATGACATTAAACCACATGCACAATTGTTATAATTCCAAACGATGGCATATAGAAGCTTACAGCGTACTAACCGATATTCCGTCAACAACTTGGTGCAGGGCTCCAGGTAACGTTACTTCACACAAGGTAAAACGAATATTTGTGTTAGTCGATATTAGCTTTTTATTTATTTTTTCGGACATTCTTCAGTCCTTCTCTTCTTCTCCTACATAAGAAAGGTAGCACGGCAACCAAAATTTATTTATTTTTATTACGTAATATTAGAAATGTTTAAATAATTAATATTAATAATTTTAGCTTCCTCTGAGGGTATCGCAATGACTGAATATGTAATGGAAAGAATAGCACACGATATAGGCAAAGATCCATTAGAAGTACGTTTACAAAATATGACAAAGGAAAATAATCCTATTCCAGAATTAATAGACAAATTAAAAAAGAATTCTGACTATGACCAAAGACAACAATATATCGAAGATTTTAATAAAAACAATCGTTGGAGAAAACGAGCCATGAGAATATTACCAATGACTTACGACCTATTTTATTTAGGTCCCTATAATTGCATAGTGTCAATTTATCAGGCTGATGGCACAGTTGCCATAACTCATGGTGGCACTGAAATGGGACAAGGAATTAATACAAAAGTAGCACAAGTTTGTGCTTATATTTTAGGAATCCCAATGGAAAAAATAATTGTCAAACCCAGTTCTAGTCTTACATCACCAAATTCTATGGCCACAGGAGGTAGTATTGGAAGCGAATGTGTTGCTTATGCAACTGTAAAAGCTTGTGAAATTTTAAATGATAGGTTAAGTCCAGTGAAAAAGGAACTAAATAATGCAAAATGGGAAGATATTATTAAAAAAGCTTATTACTCAGGAATTGATTTGCAGGCGTCATATATGTTTTCTTTAAATGAACCTGTAAAACCCTACCTTATATATGGGGTAGTTATAATGGAAGTGGAAGTTGATATTTTAACTGGCAATTATGATATAATTAGAGTCGATTTACTG
>JAEBDU010009089.1:0-10650 GCA_016802625.1 Heliconius numata | reverse complement strand
ATTGCTTCTTTTATATTTTCCTGCATGTTGTGCATGTCGGCTTTTTGCTGCCTTATCTCCTGTTGCATTTCTTTTAACATTTTTTTTATTTCTTCCATTTCTCTTTTGATTTAAAATAATTAATTTTGATATTTTACCGCCCTCTTGTGTCCACTAGTTGTAGTCAATATATGAATTTAGTTGTGACTCGGATATAATTTCCTCTCCTCAATAGATGTCGCTAGGGCTAGTTATTTTTAACACGTCACGAAATGCAATTTATTTAACTATGGACATGCAAAAATATTTGTGTCACTTTGTTGCTCATTTGCTTTATAGCGTAGCTTAATAAATTGTCCACAAATGTTCTTTTCAACGTTTGATCACAAACACTATGAAAAACTGTCAACGGATTTTTGACCGTTATGAGTACACACGGATAACAGGGTTTCTACAAGTCTCACACTCTTTTTAAGAGAACAATATATGTTGTCCTGGTAATTTGTAGCACTTTTTCACGTTTTACATGAGATTTGGCACTTTTTTATACTTTTTGCAATTAAAAACACAAAAAATTACGGAGCTGATGTTACCACTGGCACTGTGGCGCCCTCCTCTATAGGCATACATACTACAGTATAGAAATATAAAAGAAATATACACTAAGTAATTAAAAACAGATATTGACTAGGCACAGCTAAAAAGGTTAAAGACTAAGAAAGTGTTTTTAAGCGTTTTTTAAAAGGAACGTTTTTGAATTCCTAACATTCAAGGATACATAAATACTTATATACAAGATACGCGCGAAAAACATAACCCTTCCCTAGCAGTCGGGAAAAAACGTGTAAAATAATAAACGCAAGTTATATTTTCCAACGAATTTAATTTGAGAAAAAATCTTTATTTGCTATTATTCTTAAAAATATTTAACATTTTAATTGATTGACCATTTGTTGTTAAACTAAACTTACTTATATTATTATAAAATACAAACAAATCACATAATCCATTACATAGATGTTGGCTAGCTTGTAAAGAAATGTTTATTATCTTTTAACAGGAAATCAAGTTTAATACAATCTGATTAATTTTGCTTTTCATAAATGGATTATAATCACAAAACTAGTAGGTAGGCTGCACTAATGTTGAGCTGTAAGTTAATTTAAAAGGTAAGTACAAATACGATAAAAATACGTTTCTAATAAGTTTTGCCGTTACTCATATTTTAATTAAGTTAAATGTTTTTAACCTACTTTGTATCTATAAGTCAATTGTTTCAGAACATTCGTTTATTGTTGAGTTTAATGTACTTAACTTTATTTCTTTTTATAATTCATAAGCCAGCAAAAATAATTACTGACTACTTAATTATAATCGATCTTTAAATCTAATTATTTAGGAACGAAACCAATTTTATTTTTCGCCTTGTTAAATACATTAAGCTTTCGATTCGGTAATAAAGATACATTAGGCAATTCATAAAACCTATTCCAAACGCTGTTGAAACTTTTATAACTTTACTGGTAATTTATTTTAGAAACAGGTACTGTGTCAATAAGTTTACTACAATATTTTTTTTATTGGAGTCATACGTTTTCAATAAAATGCAAGATAAGCAAGTGATGATCACCCTAATATCTGAATATTATACAGCAATCATAATCTATCATAAATATAATATAATTCATATAATTTCCAACTCTTTTTACATCTTTGGTTAAATACCTAAGGACTGGTGATCACTTGGAACACATATCTCGGAAATATTTAGACTTATAATTATATTATATACTTATAATTATATAATCAAAAAAATTATATCATTCAAAGGTTAATCAGCGTGTTTTTATGTAAACTGCGTTTAGGTAAATTATTCTGATTATAACTTCGGTAACCACGTCAAAGTATTTTACATTAGTTTACATTTTACATATAAATATCATATTGAGATTTTATATGACTTCCTGGTTACCTAGTTAACAGCAATTTTCTTGTACCATCAAAATAGCACTGAATTATTTATAGTTCAAGGATCACTACCTCAAATTCGAATCACCTAATATTTCTTCATAAGTCTAAACATTACTACCTAGTATTCCAATTCCAAGTAAAGGGTGTAATGTGTTAACGAACTGCTACTCCGTTGATGGTGACCACCGCGCTGGGCCCCGTCGGCTCCGGCTCGTAAGCTGAGTCGGTGTCACCTTGTCTGGCGTACGCGGTATTCTCTGCCAAGCTCTCACTGTAGGGGGAGTCGTACAAGTTGTCTGTGACATGATCATATATGTGTCTACCGTTTGTGTCATGAAGTGTTGCGTAACTCATTACGGCCGCATTTTGGTCTTCCTTTCGCTCAGCGCCTTCGATGTTTTCCGTGTTTTTCACTGGTGTAGCTTTTCGTCTGAAAACGTGCAGATAAGGGGATAAATCATAAATGTTAAATAAAACTTTTTGAAATAAGAGGAATACTTTTTGTTTATACTTACAATCTTAAATATATGACTCCTAATAACATTAACAAGAAAAGTACAACACCGCAGCCGACTCCGACACTCAGAGGTAAAGCGCCGCTCTCAGCAGCCTCGTTAGTCGCCAGCTCGCAGAGAGGATCTTCGCCAGACCACTTCCCGTCATCTAAGCACTTGCGAAGAAAAGGTCCCACTCTCTGGTATTGAGGTAGACAGTGGTATTCAATGGAACTCCCGAAGAGCGTAGAGCTGTTTGATATGATGATTCGCCCGTTTTCTATCGTCCCCGGTGATTTACAATCGATGGCTGGAAGTTTTAATATTTGGTAAATAAATAGCCAAACCCATTTCGTACAATACAATAAAAAAAATAAAGTATAATTTAAACTTACGTAAGCATACAGGCGGAGTTCCATTCCATTGGCCTTTTGGTAAACAGCTTCTCGTCTGATTTCCTTTAAGAGTGTATCCCCTTTCACAACGGTAGTGTGCTTCACCTCCTATACTAAGAGTTGAGGTCACAACTACTAATCCTACGCTTCCTTTAATTTGGATTGAAGGATCAGTGCATGTTATCTCTACAAAGTGAAATGATAAAATGCATTAGACTGCTATAAAAATATATCGATAAAATCATACTGAAATCGATATTCTTATAATATGATAGTAAATATTTAAATATTATTTATTTACCTTTACATACTGGCGCTTCTGAGCTCCATGTTCCGTTATCCTGACACAGTCTTCGGGACACTCCGTCGAGTTGCCAGTGTTCTTCGCATTCGTATAGTGCTGTGGCTCCATAGTACGTGGCGTTCGTGGCCAAAGTCACCTTACCGTTGTGCATGCGACTTGGGTTACCACAGTCAACATCTAAAAGTATATAGATAGATATTTGAGCAATAATAACAATATTGAAGTTATATAAGTTAATGTCATACCATTATAAGTTTTAATGCAATTGTTGCATTATAACAAATTAACTTTGTAAAAGTTTCTGAAATAACAAATGTACTCTATCTACCAAATCAAATTGAGAAATAAATTAAATGAAAATTCTACATAATATTACTTTGTTTAATACTATGCAGAGTTTTTATCTATCCAAGTAGATATAATATATTTAGCTAATATATATTTTTTTTGCTTCACGCATCTCCCGCACTTAGCACACAGTAGGAAAAGAGACAGTATGTACCTCCTACGTAAAAGAAACAAACAGGTAAATAATAGACACTACGACACTACTACATAATCGTACAATTTAATAGAATTCCATAACATGATTACTTACACTGGCATTTCGGTGTGATACCGCTCCACTGCCCATTATCCTCGCACGTCGAGAGACTCTCGCCTACCACTTTGTAGCCACGCTCACACCGATACTTGACTAGGGCTCCAATACGGTACGTGTTGCCGTTGTTAGTGCTCACTGACGTCCGAATGAGAGTGCGCCCGTGCATGCGGTCATTTCCAGTCACAGAGAGAATACTGTTCTCGGCAACGACGGGCTCTTGACATCTTATTTCTGTCAGCATGGAAATGAAATTGAAATTTGTGATGTGTGTTTAATAAATTAATACATTAAGCTGGCATTAAGCAGGGAGGAGGCTAGTTGCAGCGTAGAGGCACATTCGTGTGACTATAAACGCGACAATTGGGTTCGATTCCCACTTTAGGAAATGAAATATTTAATAAATTTCATTTCTTCGCTCTGTAGACAAGGCAGAGTGCGGCGTTGAGTTCCGCCACTCAACACTCCATAGAGTTTGATTGTGAGAGAGTGACTCCATCTCCGAAAAATGGGGAACGGGAGTGTCTTAGCACTAGGTTCCCTCTGCCTACCCTCCTGTGTGTTTTTATTTTAAGGACAGCTAAAAATATAAATAAAATATTATTATGTTTAACCTTCACATCTTGGCGACGATTCACTCCATTGATGGTCTTCCGTGCACACTCTCCTTACGGGACCCACTAGTCTATAGTTTGTTGTACATGAGTATTGAATAACACTACCTAAATGTGTTGTACCATTCAGGAGATCTGCTGAGCCATATGGTAGTGGAGGTAGCTTTCCACAGTCGACATCTAATAAAATAATCAAAAACAAAATAAATAAACAAAAAAAACAAAGCGTATTTAATTATAATTCATGATTACAAGATAAAAAAATTGTTAAGAACATGTCGTTAAAATATGACAAGTATTTCTAGGTCAGATGGGATTTTGGTGATATAGTTCTTGTATAACAAATTGGTTTCATTTTTGCATTGCTTACATTCGCATTTTGGAGATTCACCAGACCATTCGCCGTCAGGTTGACACGTTAGATTAGGTTCCCCGACGAGCTTGTGCCCTTTTTCGCAATGGAAATCTATAGTAGAATGTACATTGTAATCGTAGGCCTCCATGTATCCTCCTGCCGGTACTTCAGGATCAGGGCACGATATCACTGTGAAATGATATATTTATATTACACAGATAGCAAAAAAAAATTGTCTTGTATTGAAATTATTTAAGAAACATAAAAAACATACATTCACAAGATGGTATATCGTGAGACCATTTTCCATCGCGGTTACAAGTGAGCACTTCAGCACCAGCGAGCCAGTAGTCAGATTCACAGGTGAATTGTGCGATTGAACCATATGTGGTAGTACCATTTAGTAATCTGAACGATCCTTTATGAACCTGTGCTGGAGTGCCACAGTCTACATATTTGCACGAAGGCGGTGTACCGGACCATATACCGCCAAGGTTGCATGTTACACTCTAGAATATAATGTGGTTTATTAGTTTATTATTACTATTTATTACATCTTTTATAATTAGCATTATGTGAATTAGCAGCGGATGGATCCGAAGAGCTGAGGATCGAGTGTGGCGAGAATTGGGGAAGGCCTATGTCCAGCAGTGGAAAAAAGATGGCTGTTGATGATGATGATGATGATGAATTGCCAATTGGCCATGCACAATTCATAACCACTGAGTCATATTACTCTTCTGTGTGAGCGCAACGTCGAGTTTTATCACCTCATGTGTGATGATAGAAATTCAAGGAGTTTTCACTAATTTAATAGTTTGTGTAACATATTGTAATGACAAACAAAAATAAAATTGATTATTTATTAAAAATTTAGAAAATAATATAATTAAATAAAGCTTACCGCAGCTCCGAATAGAATGAATCCATTTTGGCAAGTATAAGTTGCTAAAGAGTCTGCTTTATGACCTGTAACAGTAACTGTAGCACCTGAAACAGGTGGTGGTTCCGGACACCAATCAAACAGACACTTTGGAGCTTCTCCGTCCCAAATGCCCTCGTCACCACAAAACCTTTCTTCTTCCCCAACAAGGGTGTAATTTTCTTTGCATTTGTAAACAGCTCGAGCTCCGTGAGTTGTTCGGATATCTACTAAATTAACATCTCCGTCTTGAATTGGAGTCAATCCGCCGCAATCTACATCTGTTAACAATATCGAAGTATAAATCTAATAAGCTAATAAATAGGGCATAAATTTATTTTAGTAACATTAATGGATAAATGTATATTTTTTTATGGAAACTACAAGGCAATTTTTTTATTTGTGGTGGTAAGTGACCACCGCTGCCCCCAACCCCGTGCAATACAAGAGAACCTACAGGTGCGTTGCCGGCCAACATTTTTCACATTTCCACTATTGTTACATGTATAGATGTGTAACACATCTATGTACTTAAATATGCAAAGAACTTACATTTACAGCTCGGTGCAAGACCAGACCAGAATCCATCCTTCTTACACTCTCTAGTTTTGGCCCCAGTCAACATATGCCCCTCTGGACACTTATATGCAATGGTAGATCCTACAAGGTAACTATTTCCCTCGATAGTTGTATTCAAAAGTTTATCTGGGCTCCCACAGGATGGCGGTACTATAATTAAAATGTCATTTGTTTTATTAATCAAAGTACACTATAAATATAATTATGTATTATTTTTTCGCTTTATATGCAAATAGGTTTCACGTTAGTAATGTGAGATCGCGCATTATGTAATCAGCAGACGCAACCGCGTTACGACTGAGCGGTGTTGTTTAAAATAATTGTTTGTAATAGACCTTACCAATAGTGTTGTTGAACGGTAAAAACAGAATAACAGTTCGCTTGCTTTATTTTTATAAAGCCATATGTTTTGGGAAATTATATCTATAACATATAAATATATTTATATATATCTAGTATTGTTTTATATTTACAAATATATATTTATCTATATAGTCTACTTTTTTCTTTTTTTTTTTATTTTTTTTATGTGGAAACTTAATTGGATGATTTTTAAAATTTGTTATGTTTGTGAATTTTATATTTCTGTTTGTTTCTCTAATAAAAATATAAATAAATAAATAAATAGCTATGAAGATAATTTTGTAAGGATTCTGTTAGTAGACAAAAATCTATTATTTTGGATTTGTTATTTAATTTTAATGTCTTGTGTAGACAAAGGACTAAAAGATAAATTCCTTTCTTTTCTTCCGATAAGTCACTTCCAACTCTACCTTCGGAGCACGAAGAGTTAATGTCGCTATAATATATTTACCAAATTAATAACATCGAAGATTCCTTCGAATAGTATTTGAGCTAACCACATTTAATACAATACAAGTTTCACGATAATTTTTCGCTCTATCCCGCATATAGCAGGGCAGTGGGAACCTGAGGAATCTCGGTTCCCTACCCTCCACCGAACTCTTAAGGCATTGCGTGTTGAGTGTTGAAATATTAAAAATTTCATTTCACGGAGTGTGAATCGAACCCACAACCGTTGCCTTTACAGTCTTACGCTTGTGCCCCTGCAGGATTAGAATTCCTGCCCAGATCCTGCCCAATTCTTTATAATCTTCAATCTTTAATAATTATTTAATTATAATATACAGGGTGGAATTGTCAGCACCACTTTAAATGAAACCACAATTTTAACTACTCTCTAGGAGCTCAGAAAAAAAATAATTTCCAAAAATGAAAAAGTTATTTTTTCAAACAAAATAAATAATAAAATTATCGTTTTAAAATAAAACGCCATTTGTAAAGTATAACATAAGCACGCACACACTTACCTGTCAAAGCGGCAACGTCGCAAACGTATGTGTGCGTCACACGAAATACAGGTATGGATAAAAATTGTGAAATGAAAAAAAATCCTACGTGAAAACTGTTGAGGTAACTTGATTAATTTCTTTAGTTCTGGATTTGAAATTTTTTACCCTATATGCAGTTTCAGTAAAAGGAGCGCTGCCGCTTCCACCCTGTATAAATCTAATCGTAATTATTCTGTAAACTACATATATAAAATTATATGATATAAAAAACAACCTTTCAGCAGCGACCCAAGCACGCATTACAAAGACAGTCGCAGGGCTTAGCAGTTCGCGCTCGCGGTAAATAAAAAGATATGTACCTATGAAAGACACTCACGGTACTGGCAGATCCAGTGCAGGTAGTCGAGGTTGCAACCGACGTCATTCCACAACCACGCGCGCCCGCCGTCCAGCACCACGCAGTTCTGTTCGCCGTTGTAGTTGTTTGGTTGGTCTTTGCCCCATGTTGGCTTTGATACCGTCTCACCTGTACACAGGAACAAAAATTAAAATATATATATTTAATTTAGCCTATTGGTAAAATTTATTTATGTATTTGTCAACACACAATCTTTCGGGGATAGAAGTGGGGAACGAAGTATCTAAGCGTAGGTGTACCTAGAAAGATTTTCGGGTGGGTTTTTTTGTAAGTTTATGGGGTGAGCACGGTCCCATCCCCTCTTATATTCGTAGGTCCATGTATGTTAGGTTTTCTTGAAATGAGAAAAAAAGTATGAAGCTGTTTATTTATTAAATTAACTATCCAACATTAAGTTAAATTATACTACAATAGTTTAAACTAAACTTACGTCAAAAATAATTTTAATTACTTGTTTTTTTTTCTTACCATCAACCCATTTCCATGTTCTTGAAGTAAGACCAGGTTCTTTCTGCGCACCAATCCACACTAGTTGTGTTTTAAGTTGTGATTTTCGCCTCTCCAATTCTTGAATTAAATAGCTTGATGTTGCACCCTATTGAATAGATCATTTGCAAATTCTGTTCAGATAACTTTAACATAATAACTGTATGAAACATTTGCATATACCTTCCGGTGGGTAAGTCAATCAAATTAATTCGAATGTTAGAAATCTAATAAACATTATGCTAATTTTCAAATTATGGTATATATTTTAAAAATGAAGTCCTACTCAGTCCTCTCATCAAGGGTTAGAAGTTACAACTAAATTGCTACTTCTTTCTTGTAGACATTTTAGTATAATTCACATAGAGCTATTTGCGAATCACATGAATGAATTCCCGTTGAAATTGAAACTGCACCCAGTCCACTTAATCTTAAATTGCTATTGGAATTCTTGATAGATTTTCAAGAATTCTTCAGAATTACTAAAGGTAAGATTTCGCAATCGTAGGGAACGTTTAAATTAATTTATATAATTGATTGATTTTATCATAAATAATTTTGCAAGTAGGTAATGTGTATGTAGTATGCATTATTTATTTAACCAAATATTGCGGAAATTTTCACCAAATAGGTCAAAGGAATCGATAGTATCTTATAACAAAACATATATTAACTTGAAATTCTGCTACACTTACGTATACTTTTATGTAAATTTGACGCATACACGAAAGAAAATTTAAATAATGTTACTGCTATGACAGTAAAAAATAATGTATGACAGAATTAATACATTATTTAGTACTGAATCAGTAATGTAATACCTGAAATCCGTGTATAAGATCGCCGCCGTGAGCCTGGCACTGTTTTCTCGCATCTTCAAAAGAGGCACCTTTTGCAACGTTGAACTCATAGCAGTTTCTCGAAAACGCTGCCAGTTCTATGTCAGCCGAAGCCCCGGCGGGCGCACATCGGTCGTTTGAAAATTCTAACAAAATGAAAAACATTATATTTTCTATACTATCTTGAATTTGAAGATAATATTACCGTTAAATAGTAGAAAGCTAAAGACAGTAAACAAACCTACATTAAAACCAAAAATAAATCTTATAAGTGATTGCCGCCCCATTCCATTAGCTGCAACCCGCACATGGCAGGATATCACATACATCCTCATTGATAGAATGAATTTATGATTGATTCTATCGATGAGGATGTATTTGATATCCTGTCATGTGCAGGTTGCAGCATGAAGCTAAAAATATATTATTTAATATTTAATGTATCGATTTGAACTGAGATTGCTTTATCAGATTCTATATGATTCACAAGTACAATTTCCAACTTGCCACTAATCACAAAAATATTCAACAAGTTTTCAAACGTAATATAGTAGAGTGTAGATTATTTCAAGTATCATAAGTCGGAAATCGATCTCAAGATCGATCTCCGACCTGAGTAAAGTTTATACATACGGGTTTCAGCTTCTATTTCGCTACATTTCGACGTAGGAATTAAAACATTTGATTTTGCGTGTATAGAGTGCGAATGTAATATTCAAGAAGGGTACTCATGTGAATACTAAATACTTTTAAGTAACTTTTCAAGTCAATAAATTGTGACATAATTTCGTTTTGTAATAAGTTAGTTGTAATGTTTTGTTGCGTTGAAAGTGAAAACGTTGTTAGCATATTGTCAATACATTAACTATAATAGCTTTGTACAACAATATTCCTAGATGATCTATCTCATGGTTTTTAAATATTAAAATCCCATTGATATACAAATACTTAAACCATCAAAACAATTAGATATATGGCATATAATAAGTAAACTAAATCGATTGAGCGATTAATATGTAGGAAGACCCTACTTACGACTGCACTATACTCGTATGTATTATACTATCAGACTCAAAGTAGATATATCGAGAAACCAAGTTATTATTAATAATATAAATGCAAATACCAGATACGACGATAAGACAAATTATACCATGTAAAGTACTGACCTTCGGTAGTAAAGACCTCGACTTCACATAACGACAGAGAACCTTCCACTCCGACGAGTTGCAGGAACACATGCTGCCCGATCAAAGGTCGAGCGCAAGTGAATGTCTTCGTTACTCCTTCGTCTATAAAATATTAGAAAATACAACACGTGTTGTTACATTCTTTTTTTTTCAACAATGCTGCCAGCAAATGTAATAGATTGTACCATTG
>JAEBDU010009088.1:0-39843 GCA_016802625.1 Heliconius numata | reverse complement strand
ACGAAGAGTTATCAGAAATCCGGGAGCAATTCTCACAGGTATTTCAGATTTAATTTAAAATATTTAGCCGGTGCTTAAAATGCGCATGTTTCGATGTCACGATGTAGGAGGGCATGCCGTGCCGCATTTTGCAATTATTTTGGGTTTTGTCCATCGTTTAAGGAGTTCTCGAGTATATTTTAGCGTGCTTAGCCTTGAGTTCGCGTGTGGTCGGCAAGACTGTTGTTGTTAGGTATTAAGTCATGCTATGCATGTTCAAGAACAAATCTGACTATGGGAATTATTAAGAAATAATAGTATTTATAATATTTAAATAGTTACTCATATATCATTTTCCTTAAAAATATCTACTATACGTTAGAGTAATTAAAGTTATAAGTAATAAATTAATTTACATATTTTTTTATTTATCACATATTTTTTTAAGAATACTTATATGAATCATATTCATAACTATTGGATAATTAAAATATTAAGATAAACAAAACTAAATCTTATCACTAGATTACATTAAATTCTTTCCAAGTATTTCGACTTCATAATATAAGTAATCTAATCTACTTAATATTTTTTATATTTTGTGTGTGTACAAGGAAATTACATTGAATTTCCATTTTTTTTATTATTTTTATTTCTTTTACTTTGTTTTGCTCAAATATATAAATATACAATAAAGAAACCCAGAAAAACTTGTTTATGCGCATTGTTCTAAGAGACTACAAGTCGGTAGCCTAAGAGATAATATTATTGATAAGCCCTTATCTCATTTTAACACTGATATTGATATTAGATTGGAACTGACAGATCCATAGTATTTGCTATCAGTGTAAACTTGCTTTGGCATACAGTTTATTCAATTTTATTTATTTATTTGCTTTAGATATGTTGAATATAATTTTCCACTTTCATAATAAATGGACAACATTGATATAAAATAAACATGCAATGTTTTTATTCAATTTTAGTTGTTCATCTATACAAGTAAACAGAAAACATCTGACTATAAACAATATATGGAGGTTCAATTTTATGACGTAGAAGTAATAAATATCCGATGTTGTGAATGTTATCAAAAAACAGAGAAAGGAGTGTTTTCCCACAGGTTCTTTCTGCCTAATCAGCTATACCCAGAGTATATAGTGAAGTTAAAAAAATATTGCTTCATATGAACTCTAGTGCCAGTAAATTTTTCATTTGTATGTCATACATAATCCATTACTGAGGAGTAGATTTTGTCACAAACAGTTTAATATTCCCAATGTGTTCACGCCTTGCCTTGACACTATTGCCCAACTCAATAACTAAATGGCTTTCAATGGCTTCTATTGAATTTAAATACTTTAAAATTATATAATCTTTTTTGACCCAGATTTAGAAGGATATACTTACACAAGGATTAACTAATATAAGTTTTATGATTGTACTTTCAAAATGAAAGTAAGTAAAATTTTTTATGACTGCTGTGTAAAATTATTTTAGCTTTATATTAATAGTGGTATTATTTTATTTGCTATATGTAAACATACTTTCATCAAATATGTTGAACTCTCTTTTATTTTTGTACTCAACACTTAAAGCACTTTACTCAACATTTAAAGGAATATTGCAGAACTCGAGTGAGTGAATAAATGAGGAAATTAAAATAATTCATTCTCCTAGAATAGAACCCACAACTGTCAGATTTACAGTGTACATCCTGTGTTGCTGCACCACTAGGAGTCTCATCAATACTCTTGCTACTAACAAATTGTAATGATTATATGTATACAATTAAATATTTCAATTGTCCCTTTAGATTGTGATTGCCCTTAAACAATATCAATTCTCAGTATTAGTAATGAAAGCATTTATTGTTTGTATGAACTTAAATATTATTTTTGTAGCTAAGTTTTTGATACTAGAATAGTATAAGTTATTAGAATCCATTGTTTTTAATGACAATATGTATAACTATAACAATCATTATTTCATTAGGACTTAAAATTTAAAAAAAGAAACCTATTTACTTATACACTCAATTCTTGTACTATATTGCAAAGACACATAGAAACCTAACCTATACCCGAAAAAATGTAATCAAACTTATCATAAAATTAAACTTAAAAGTCTTTAAAAGCATCAAAACTTTTATATAAAACAGGCCGCAACCACCATATAAATAGAGGTACTAAATGATATATACATACAATCGATTTATAATTTCAAAGTGTATACATACTGTATATTAACAATTGAATTAAACAAAATTCTACTCTAAAGTTCAGCAAGAATGCGGTCATTTCGACGGGAGTGTGACCCGTGCGCTAAAAGGTTTCCGGTATCTGACTCACGCCTTGGTTACCGTATAAGATTTTACGACGCAAAACAATACCATTTTAGGTAATATAGTAATATTGAAATTTGAATAGTTTTACGCTGCATCCTGCCTATAGCCTGGTAGGCCGATGGAACCTAGTGTTGAGACACTGTTCCCCCAGACACCGCCCAATTTTCAGTACTTTATGTGCTGAGTGATGGTACTCAGCGCCGTGTATTGTTACCAGAACGAGGACTATTTTTTGTTAGTTTGATAAGAAAAGTTTGTTTTTAATAGTTTCATTGAGTGGGAATCGAATATGCAACCGTCGCGTTTACAGTCATACTTTGTGCAGTTGCGCCTCGTAGGCCTACCAATCTGTAGAAATGAATATATTTTTTTATAGCCATATTCTTGCTTATAAATGTAGAAGTTGTTCGCTTTCAAATTCAAAGTTTTGAAAAATTGGAAAAAAAGTCTATCACATCGAAATCCCATGGGATAGAACCAGGTGGAACAATATTTCGCTATATTTTAGTTGAGTTCGCTCGATGTCTAATATTAAATGCCAATAACAAAGAAGGCTTTTAGTGAAAATTATTCAGCCAATGAAACTCAACACCTCGCTTTCTTTTGTTTGTGCGAGAAAATAAAAATATTAAATATTTCATTCTCCGAGTAAAATTGGTTCATATCTGAAAAAGTTATGTCAATATTGAATATTAATTTTGACAAAATTGCTACAATATATTTATTTTATTGACTATTTCTAGCGAGCGAAGCCGCGAGTGCTTCGATAGTATATTATATTTTCATATTTTATGACAATCAAAATATGATATGTTTAGCATTATTTTCTCTACTGATCTACATTTAAACTATATTATTTGGCCTTAATAAGTGTTAGAGTTAGTTCGCTTCAAGTACTATAATACGGGTTTATATAAGATGTGCATTAACCTTGGACCGGAATGCGGTCCCTCATGCCTTTGTCCTACCTAGTGATGCAACGGTGGCTACAATCTATTAAACTGGCCTCAAGCTCAACTTATATAGTACTTAGAGTTTCGTTTGAGTAATGGATTTAAATCCCGTTCGAGGGATTTTATTTTGAATATATGAAAGTTATTAATGTCTCTATTAAGAATTCAGTAGGAGATGGTACCAAATTTAAATTTTAGTCGTAAAAATGTTTACATTAATATCTCAGGACTAATTAGATTATTCATAGTGTTTTGAGTATGTTCATAATATAAATCTATTTAAACGGTTAATTGAAATAACAGATACGTATATGTATATTTAGGCTTTCAGTATCTTCTTCTTAAAACGCAGAATTTGACTGATGATTAAAGACAAACAAAAACGTGTTACTTGTTACTTAAAAAAATATATAGCCGAATCGATAACGTCCTTTTCTTACAGAAGTCGGTTAAATTTTTTAAAAAATGAGGTAACTTAATGTTAAAACACTCCGTCCCCCACTTTCCGGCAATTTTTTCGAGGCATTGCGTGTTGAGTGGCGGAACTCAAGCCGGTTTTTGGTGCTAAAGTGAAGTAATGAAAATATTAATAAATAATCTTCAATGTCCCTCGATTGGACATCGAACTCACAACCGTCGCGTTGTGCCCCTGCGCCACGAAGGCCTCAATTCTGTTACTTATGTCTGAAGATTACAAACATATCGATAAGGACCACAAGTACGCTATGCTTGCTTAGAACTCTATACTTTGAATAATCTTGTTTTAATCAAGCTATTTATATTCTATCAGCGCTGTTTGTTATTCAAATCGTATTTTGCAATTGTCACTATGTAGGTATTACTTACTGACATTGTAAGTGAAACAATGCTTACGTTATCTTTGAACAAATTAAATCATTTTTAATGACACAGTTTCACGGTTTTAGAGGGAACCTAAAGATAAGACACTCAATTCCTCTATTTCCGTTCAATTTTCGAGACATTGCAGGTTGAATGGCGTAATTCAACGCCGAGCTTTGTCTAATAAGAATAATTTTCTACTAACGCATAACCATCATATAAACAGTCAGTCGTGAATTTGATTTATTTATTGCCACATTCAATTTTTTTTTCTGCAAAGCTTTGTAAATATTTTTTTGTTTTCAACATAGATAAGAAATATGAGGATCAAAGTTTAATAAACCAGCAAGGATCGAAGCACATTATCTTTAAAGCGAGGTATTCGATTCATTCCCCTTCGTTACCGTGATAAGAATCGACTATCCACGCCCACAAGTAACACGTCGATTTTATTTTATAATTTATATCTTAACAATAAGCTACAGTTAAATGAATTTGAATACCGTTATATATACGGTCGATTAAATTAATTTTGTTCGTATGATTGTGCGTTGTGGCCTTTGTGTGTTAATAAAAAATAATCGATTACTGATAAAAAAACTTAATTATGTATATATAAAAAAAAAATGTTTATTTTAACATTTTTTTGGATGAATCATATGTTTTAATTAAATACTTACCTATTCTTTCATATTCTTATATTGATAAGCTTCTTATGATACTTACCACTAATATTATAAATGTGAATGTTGGGTGGATGGGTGTTTGTTCCACTTTCACACAAAAACTACTAAATGAATTTAGTTGAAACTTTAACATTGATATATATAACTTATACATCAGAATAACATGCCTGCGAATTTATGTAAAAGTATAAAAATATTTTATAACGGGCGAAGTCGCGTTTGGGTCGCTAGTATCGAATATGACAAGTACAGAGACCACGCGCTCGATTTTCAATAATCGAAATCTATCATCTTCATAAGCAAGCTATAACTGTTGTATTTCGGTATTTTCATTAGAACAACATATAAAAGAGATATAAAATTTTACTTTTATTTTTATCTACACAATACATACAGTAGTGGTATGGTAGCCACAAACGAGTCGTGTCATCGGATATGTCACGAATATCTAACCTCTCGCCGTTTGAATGCCACTGACCGGCTGGTATAAAGTTACATGAGAGCAATAACGTTCTGCCTTCATATTTACATGTTAAACAGACTAAAACAAGTATATTTAGTTTATTAGTTTTAACTATATGTATAAGCAATATATCTACACTTTTAGAAATGTATCAACTATGTTTAATTTTTAATGTCTTACATATAGATATTTCATGACCTTTGGTTAAAAGATCAATTGGTTTTTTTTTTAAATTTTGCATTAAAGTATTTTTTGTGAATTTTAAACTTATTAATCTATGAATAAAAACAACATCTCAAGATCGATCTCAGACTTGAGAACTATTTATAAATGCGGGCCTTAGATTTTAAACGTAAGATTCGCTGTGCATCTGTTAGCAAGCCTGAACTCTCGATATAGTTTCGAATGCCATTGACCGATCGAACGTTATGTTATTTTGATGATGTCACCTTTATGAGTTTCTTATCCCTTAACTGTTACTTTGGCACATATAATTTGTTCTAAAAAATAAATATCATTTTTCCTAATTATAACAGTTATACGGAACCGTTATATATATTTTGGAAGAGTATTGAATCTTTAGTTATTTTATCATTCATTTTTACATAAACTCTCCTAAATTTAAGAAATATCGAAAATTTGGCTTGAAAAATAAATATTACTATAATTATTAGTGGAGGTATATTTGCATTTACATGCAAGAAACTTGTTTTTGCTATTTATATTTACAGCGTAAATAACATAGCAAGTAATTGCTTACCCAATTAATTCCTTCTTGTTAAATTTATTGATTTCTTAAGTTAATTGTACAAATGACGATTTTTTTTTAGATTTTTCTTTTACTTTAGTTTAAGGCAATTTGCCATATACAGATAGAGTAGGTAGAGAGAATTTAATATTATTATGTCAATCCTATAAGACACTCCGTTCACCGTTTTACTGGTACGTGTATTACTAACTAATAGTTTTATTATGATTTCCTTCAATGATTCAGAAAGTTATATTCTATGCGTAAGTTAAATGAAAACGTTATTTTACTACGAAGTAAACCACAAACTTTCGCTAAACCAAATACAATATTACACCTCGATTGCGGTCCACTAGTAATGAATCATTCGATTATTTACTTTATTTGGATAGAAAAGCCTACACAATATAGGTATCTTTAGTTTAACTTGTAAAACAATGGTTTTTTTTAATATCATGATTGGATGAGTAAAATGTATTGATAATATTGTTTGATTCAGTCATTTAAATTCTTTTTTTATTGTGATTGATTCAATTGAACCGTCAAGTTTATTATTGTTAAGTTTATTAGAAGATATTTTATTCGTTTATTTTCGTCCAAGTCTAAGTTTAATTATAAAAAAGTTAAGAAATTTTGACACTTTTGCGGTTGGATCATAACTCTTCAACGTCTCGTTCTATTTGAAGCTATCGATGATTCTCAAATAATAAATATTTAATGTAAAATATATTTTAGAAGCAGTAAATTTAAACATTTTTGGTAATTGTGCAGCTTCCCAAGAAAATAAAATTAAACCTAGATTAACATAAATTTCTATAGCAGTAGAGCGTTAGCGCTACTACCAAAAGATATTAGAACAAAATGTGATGGCATAATTACCTATTATTGGAAAGTTGTGTGCCTTTTCTTACACCATACATTATTTTGTAATTTCTACTTAAGGCTCGAAAGCCGTCCTGTTTGATAATAAGATGCTTTGTAATAACGACAATAAATATAGTTTCACTGATAGAGTTGACATGCTTAGCATTACTTACACCTAGCATTTTGAAATTCGATGTAAATGTTTTTTTTTATATTATGTTTTTTAACACATAATGATGTGGATTGAGTCCTAGATTTTATCTATTCAAATAGTGACAAAATTTATCTATTTTTTTTTGTATAAATTTTTCCCTAGATTTAAAATTTAAATGAACTATTAAAACTACAAATGCATGCGGGGTAAATGGGTGTGGGTTTGATTTCGGAATAGCAAAGCAAATAATTGAGTGTCGTAAAACTAAGTTTTGCGTCCATTCTATTATAAAATGTGAAGCTAATAAAATAAAAAAATATATAGGTTATTAGTTTGTTATTTATACAACAAGTATATAAACGTCTACGTAACTGGTGACTCATCCCCGTTCTGATTTCCTAATAACGTTCAATTGGTGACAACTGTGATTAAGTATGTTCGTGCATATTCTTAGAACAATTGCCTCGATATTCGTTTTAAAGAACGTCAGTTCAGTTTGCGGTTTTTTTTGACGTCACTTTTATTTATATGGAATTATTGTTTATAATATTATTTTTAATATTGCTTTTATTAATTATTAATTTGTTTCGTATTGACGGCCATTTTTTAATTTAAATTAATAATATTCACAATTTTTCTTTATATTAAAACAATGTATTTATATAGGTTGTTTAATATTTTCAATATCCGTTCAACTGAGTACAAATGATAACGACGACCGATATGTTCTGATAAGATTAAAAACATATTATCGTCTATTGTCGTAATAGTCTACTTTGATATACATACAAATTACTTAATATTTTATACACTTATAGATCAAAATATTCAATGAAACGAAATTTAAATAGCTAAAAGTGTATGTAAAGCAAGAGCACGATTTAGGCAAAGAAGAATTTAAGAATTTTATTCTTCTATCTCATCAGCCTTTTTGTTATATTATAAAAGTTGATCATATATTTTATGATTATTTTAAAACCATAATTTTGATATCTTGAGCATGTTTAGCATATAGTCACTATACGTGAGTCATCACCTCGTATCCCTCTCCTATTCTAACTAGTTTCAACACGCAATTGTTATTCCATTCGGACCGGTTCCGTTTGGACTGTCCATTTAGAAAAAAGGGTTAAAAATCAATATTTCTGCGAAAGGGTGCTACCCCATTTGATGAAATAAACATCGTCAATTCTATGTGTGGAGATAAATCTACTTTTATATAGTAAATTGTCAACAATCACGATAATTATAAAAATTTTAATGTTTTATATCCATATATATGCAAATTTAAATGTAGTTGCTCATAAGGTAATCTTGCATTGTCATCGTTTTTCTTGACTTGGTGGTGTAACTTAACGTCGCATTTTATCTGGTGAAACCACTAAAATACAAAAAAAATCATACACATTTTAATTTTCTTCGATTGCTCTTCTATTCTATCGCCTTCAGCCAAACACATGCCATCGGCGCCACAAATGGCGTCACTTTTTTATACAAGTTCATTTAAAAAATCTATTACAGATTCTATATTCCTTTTATAGTATTCTTAAATTACGAATGATAGTTTTTCTAATGCTAATTTTAATTATATGTATATACGGGAGATCTTTTGCATTTTAATTACATCGCGAAGTCGTTATTAATTCCATCAGGCCAGTAACGAGTTATGAGCTCGGTCCGACAAAGGCATGCCTTCATAAGCGTTCCAAACATTTTTCTTGTCTAGACAGCTTTACGATGTATACCGCATACAATAGGATAGACGAGGGAACCTAGTGTTAAGACACTCCATTCCCCATTTTCTGCCAAATTCTGGAGGCATGCCGTGTTGAGTGGCGGACGTAAACGCCGCGCTTTGCCCCGACACCAGAGCAAATTATTTCCTCGAGTCACTTGAACGACCGAACCCATACCCCTTGTGCCACTGCCCCACGACTGGCCTCTTGTCTAGACGGTAATCGAAATCAGTGAATTTATCCAGATAATTATTAAATCCCTTTATCTAAAGCACCAGAGTCATAACTCGAAGGCCGCCACAATGAAACACTGTCCGCTACTCGCACAGCTATGCAGTGTTCGTTCTTAGGTCAACAGACGCTGAGTCACTACTGAAAGGTGAGCCAAAGATACATAAAGGCACTACGGTGCCCTCTAAATGTCATAAGTTATTGTTTTTCAAAATCTTTTTTGTTAAGAGAATGTATACTATAATAATCGGATGGCGAAGCGTGATGAAATCTGATGAAACCAAAGCGCGGCGTTGAGTTCCACTCAACGCACAAAGTCTCAAGAGCGGAGTGTATTAACACTTCGCAGATTCCCTCTGCCTTCTTTGTAATTTGCTGTATTCAGCGAGATGGTAAAAAAAATACATTTCTTTGTTAGCACAGCGTTTTTTAGTTAAAATTAACTTGAGGTAATTATTCAATGTCTATTAGAACATATTATTTTACGTGCAAGTTATTAAATAACAGTTCTATAATTATAAATACTTTCTTTCTATTCCCACTTCTGGGTTTAATACATAAAATTAGTTCTCATTTCTTTGGCAATATTCACTCTGTGAATTTGCTTGTGCAATTGCGCTATCCCAAATAACATGAAAAAAAAACGTAAAAGAAAGCTATGTAAGAATTTATTTATATAAATGTATTTATAAATTTTATTGCATACGTTTAGTATTATTGTAATAGTCTATTTAAGAATATAAATGTCAGTGTTAGGTTGATAGAGAATAATCAACATAATACTGTTTGTATCTAGACAGTTTGTTAACAAGAAATTAAACACGTGATTCATAGGAAAACAATGTGCTTGGCTTACTTATTTGAACAGTTATGAAATGAGCGTAACATTCAGGTTATAATTTTGTATATAAAATTGTAGCATAGGTACATAAACTGAGGGAGGGTTATTACCTAGGGGTGGCTTTAGATACGAATAGGAGGGTTCAGCCAACTTTAAATGGCTGCAATGATAAGGAATAGTGAAATTTTACGAGATAATATCTGTTCATACCAGAAAAATCAAAAACGTTTCAAAATTTAATAGTTGACATCAATTTAAAGCTAATAAAGTTACTTAATATTTAAAAATTAATAAAATAATAAAAATATACGCCGTCATTACTTGTACATTGTACGTAGGTGAAAAAATATGAATGTGTCGATTTTGTTTAAGTTTTAACTAAAAGTACCGTATTATTTAGAAAATTGCGGTTTGCAGTGTAGGTTTTTCAGTATTGTTCTCGTTGACCGCAATTTTTCCAGGGATGAAGTTATGCGTTGATTATATGGGAAATCCCTGTTTGTTCGACTGCGGACGAAAAGACGGTAATGTGTTTATCAACCTTTGTACATGTTTGTTTGTTGTTATGTGGCATTGTAGAATCTAGACGGGGAAGGCTAATCTAAATGACTCTTACATCAATAAATTCGTCTTAATAAAAGGACAATCAAATCATTTTTTTTTATTATAGAGAAAAATAACAAAAACGTCTCGGTTTTATAAATCGCTATATACTGAATGTGCAATCATGATTCGTACGAAATAGTTTAACCATTTACGTTAGGAGTGCTGCACGTGCGCTCGCGCAGCCTCCTCCACAAATAGTCGAGGCCGGTACCCGGTACCAGCCTGTTTGTTTATCGCAACTAAGCGTGTAACGGAACTATAACTTATTTATTCGAGCTAATTCTAGCTTTGTTATCGTAACAATCTAAGTGTTTCTTTTTTTAAGTTTTAATTGCATAGAACTCGTAAGTTGTTAAGGCTAAGTAAGTTGGTAAATAATAAGGGCGTAATATAGGGGTAAATAAATAGAAGCGTAAAGATGAACCGAAAATCATATAATAACATAATTATTTGTTTTTCAGTCTTCGTTGCAGTACACCGGCACGAGGCATGCATGTTAAGTAGCGGTTAGCTAAATGCCGCGCTTTATCTTGCTATCCGAGCGAAGAATTTAAAATAATTAATTACCCCGAGCAGGAATCGAACCCACAACTAACGCTTACAGTCACTCTGCTCTCTAAATCATTAGGTTATACTAGAAGTTACCACATTATGAAAAAATATGCGAAATAATTCACATAAATCAAGATGACTGACTTCTTTCTATTCGTGCACGCTTATAATATCTATCACGCCGAATCTAACACTTTTCTTTAACATTTATTAATTAATGAGAATTGCGTGTGTTGTGAATTTCATGAATTATGTTACGATTGCTAATGTTATAATTGCTAAATACTTTAGTATACGTTCGCTCTTACCGCCTTACGCATAAATAATATATTATAGTCTCGCATTTCATTTGAATTATTGACGAAAATGAAAAGAGAACTGATCGTGATGCGTCAAAATGTAATGTTTTCACATGATTTAAATGTAGAAAATTCATTTAATGTATGTTTGAAAGTATTTGCTTATTTCATGTTATGATAATTATATTAACAGACATTAATATAAGTACAATATTTGCGAGTGAAAAACTAAAGTGTCTTGACTATAGGTTTCCTCTGACTTTCCTGGTATGTGCAGGATAAAGAAATAATAATTTGCAAATGTATTCACATTTTTAAAAAAATCCCTATATTATTTATTGTCAGAGAAAACATCGAACTTCTGTGAATAAACTTTACCAATTACTCATAATTACAATATTTCCCTCATATAAACAATATATTGTCACTCGATAAAGCTATATTTAGATCCAAACAAATGAAGTCCCGTCCAGTCATTATTATTTATTCTTTATTTGTTATATCGTTATCATCGCTGTTTCCGTTAAAATACTACAAAAACAGTCTACAGTTAACTCTATACTTTGTAGGTATATGAAACACGTTCAATTTTCGGAAGAGGATGTAGAATTATTGCATTGCATTGCATTTCCATTGCATCGTAATGACGACCCGGCAGTCGAATATTTATAAGTAAAATATCTATATAGGAAGTAATAACTTAGCATAAAAGATTTACTTGGTTACGTGTGTACAACATTATCATATTAACTCTGAGAAATGGTGTATTGTTATTGTTAAAAGTTAATTTAAATATATTAATATAGTGATATGTTGATAGCATATGTGTTTTTGTTTCTTTTCCTTTTAAGGAAAAAAGGAAAAGGTCACATTCTCAATAAATTTATTTACAAGTGTATTTATTAAAACTTCCAATAATTCATATCAAAAATATACGTCTTACACTAGGTTTATAAAAATAGTTTATTTAAAAATTTATTTAAATACACTGTATGTTGAAGTAATTGAGGCAATTCATATCTCAATTACTTTTTGTTTTGGTAGTATCATATATTTAACTACAGCAGTTTTGATTTTCACATTCATATTAAAATATTCAAACAATAAGATATTAAATATAATAGCAAGTTATTTTGTTATGCAAATCATTTGCTGCAGTCGCTGGATCACAGTGCGATTCCCGCGTGTTTATTGTTTCCACTTCCTTATTCATAAACAGTTTTAAAGCTTTTTTTTCTTCTTTTATATGACTTTTTGATGTGGTGGTACAAGCGTGCATCTGTAAACGTGACGGTCGTAGTTTCGATTTCCACTCGAGGAAATTAATTATTTAATATTTTCATTTTCTTACTCTGATGAGGCAAAGTGTCTGTTCTTAATGTTAAGACACTCCTCATTTCTTATTTTGAGCCGAATTACTGGAATTTCTGGAGGCTTTGCGGCGAAGTATGTATTATATATTTCATTTCAACTATCGGGAATCGAGCCCACAACGCGTCGCGTTTACAGTTAAACTTTTTGTCACTGGTCTCAACGAAATATACACAGTGTGAAAGCTTCACACTGTGTATATTTTATATTGAAAATTAATATTGTTTAGAAAAGCTACTAGTAGTGCTTTGGTAAGTCCCACCTGCCTTGTACTAACGAATGTTTATTACTAACGACTGTATAATTATGTGCAATTGTTTACGGCTGAAAAGTTTTATATTCTCGCATTGTTGTAATTGAAATTTATACAACTTTACAAATAAGTACACAATAAGTAATAAAACGGAAACTAGTATTTATTTAATATATTCTTTATTGTATTAGATGTACTCGTATAATAAGAAAAAAAGACAAGACAAGTTTTAAGTTACATAGTTTATATATTATTTTGTATTAAAATACCATATAATTAGCTAATAATTAATATCTTTTACCTAGAGTATTTGATAATGAAGAATATTTCCGAGTAGGTATATCCGTAACGTCTGTCAGATACCACGTTAATTTAAATACCGTGCGAACTTGCCGTGCGCCGGCGCAGCGCGCTCATGCGCCATACATAGGTGTACCGCTTGCTTCCCATGCTCTGTTTCTCAGCACATATTATTGTAAGTTAATTGTCGTGACCTGACCTTTGATGGGTATGCAGAACTTGGTTACCGAATGGTAGATATTAAATGTATCCAAAAGCATTCATTAAGCAAAATTCATTCAATAATTATTTTAGTACTTCTTTGATAAAAATCGCCCATCTGTTAGTCCTAATTGTAAAATGATAGATTCACAGGATCATCTTGAGATTCCTTAAAGCTAGAGAGAACGGAATTCCGTTTCTGTTTAGCGAATTTCGTGCCCATTCCTTTCCCATTTTTCTAATTCTGGAAGCGCCCCGCTTTGCCTGGACACAGAGAGACATAAATAATAATTAACAAATTATTTTTTTCTTAAATCAGGCAATCACTGTCAGTATGCAATAATGCTCTGGTTAAACCTATAGGTCCTTATTACAAAATTTCCACATACTATTTAGCACAAGATAGGCAAAGTATTAGAAACCTTAGTAAACCCATTATCGTTTTACGACGTACACACGACTAATACTCATTAGGAGATGGTGTAAACTCGTGCAAAGAATGGAAGTTAATTATGAAAACATGTTAATAGTTGTGTAGGACATGCAACAGTTTGCTTCTGACGTCCACTTGCCAGTATCAGCGACAGGATCTGCGTGAGGTGCACTCGAAGATAATTATCATCAACCTTCAGCCTCGAGTGGATGACGATGGTGCTCTTTTGTCGTCTATAAATATTTTTTTTAAATAAATAGTATGTAAATGCCATTGATAATTTATTTTGTAACAATGTTTTGTAAGGCTGAGTTTCTTGCGTCGGTTCTTCTCAGGTCTGAGGTACTAACTTTTGTGAAGTGATGGCCAACGACGATGAGTTTTCTTTTAAAGTATTAACTTTGAGAAAGAAATCGTTTAAGACATCTCAATTTCATTTGTAATTTATACATGTATGGGAGTACTTTTTTAAACACTTTTTAAAATTAGACATAGATTTTTTTTTATTGTTAAACCAATATTTAAAATAAATACAACAATAAACAATACATTTGAAACTACAGTAATGTCAACCCTCAATGTATGCAGCAATTGCATTCATATTCATTCAGAGCAAGCTGTTGAATCATTAATTAGTCGCAGAAAGGCAAAGGCCGTGTCTAATGAACCATCTCATTAGAAATTGACTTATCACGTCGTTTAAATGACTACTTTACTCCTGTCTTGACAAATAGATGTGGATTTTACATTTTTTGTTTCTTTTTTGATTGTTGTTTATTTACACTTAGATTGATAGTAATAGGAACTAATTTTATAAAAATATGTGGATCAGATAAGACAATTTCGGGGGACAATTTCGGATTGTAAACGCGTTCAATTCTCACTCGGGGGAATCGTGGGTAAAGTGTGAACCTAAAAAAATTTGTTGTTATATAAGGTTAAATATGCAAATGTATACAGGGTGGAATTGTCAGCGCCACTTTAAATGAAACCACAGTTTTAACTACTCTATAAAAGCCTAATATAATTCGGAAAAAAAATAATTCTCAAAAATGAAAAAGTTTTTTTTTCAAACAAAATAAATAATAAAATTATCGTTTTAAAATAAAACGCCATTTGTAAAGTATAACATAGGCACGCACACACTTACCTGTCAAAGCGGCAACGTCGCATACGTATGTGTGCGTGACACGAAATACAGGTATGGATAAAAATCGTGAAATGAAAAAAAAATCCTACGTCCAAACCGTTGAGGTGCCTTGTTTATTTTTTTTAATTCTGGGTTTGAAATATTTTACCCTATATGCAGTTTCAGTTAAAGAAGCGCTGCCTCTTCCACCCTGTATATGTATACAGAAAGATGGCAGTCCTCGCCCCAAACTTTTTGCATTAGTTCGCATAAATCCTTAGTTGTTTTTTTTTTATTTTAATCAATAGATGATGCCAAATGAGTGAGTTGCAAATCTGAATCCATTAGTTCGTCATCAGTTCGTTTTTGTAACATTTAATTCATGGTATTGCTACTTTTAACTATGTATTTCGTAGTTTATAATTGGCAATATAATAAGATTATTTGACTATTTGCTAGTAATTTTCTCACGTACAATTGTGTATTCTTCTGGTTAATGGCTATATTAGAAACTACGCAGTTAAACCAAGTTATTTGTAAGTACTCCCCCATTCTTTTTCGAAACTGGTTCTCGAGAAAATATTAAACACCATAGTATTGTTAAACAAATGTATGTATGTATGTGTATGTTATTGTTTCACCACCTCTTAGATATCGATTTCGATGAATAGAACTTACCGTTAAACCGATGACGTTATAATACTAGCAAAAGGAAGTGAATATTGATAGTCGCGTGGTCCACTTAAGAGCGTCCGGTGTCACAGGTACTGTGTACATGTCCCATATTCTGTACAATGTTCATCACCTCTAACCCTATCTAATAATTGGAATTATGATAATTATAATAATGTCGTTGAAAATTATGCTTGAAATTTTTCAGCAATAAAGTACATAACATATGCAATTCCGCCGCTCAACACGCAATGCCTCCAGAGGTTCCAGAATTCGACAGAAATAGGTTAACGGAGTGTTTTAGCACTAGGTTCCCTCTGCCTACCTTCCTATCTGCGGGATACAGCATAGAAAAAATATGGCATATAGGTAACCCAAATATTTTTAAACTAGACATGTGAGTAAATCCAATAACGCAAATTAGGTAATCTTTATAGATTTCCCTTTCTTATTTAGATTTTGAGGACATACAAAATCTAAATTACCATATTTTATCTAAGACATACATAAGGTAAAATAGTACCTAAAAGCAGTTTTATACAATGAACTTATTAACCAACCCGCATGCCTGCGGTCCGCTATTGCGTGATTCGCTCACAATCGTCACCTCTGATCTGGCAGCTGCTTACTTATCTTTTTAAGACTGGGTTTTATAAGAAATTCTTTCTTGAAATGAGATAAATTATATTGTATAGTTACTGTTTAAGAATACATCTCGTTCCTTTATGTTTTCACGCTTCATGCTGTATGCACAGGGAACCTGAACTCAACGCCAGGCTTTTGCGTTGGTGCCAGAGCGAAGAGCTGAAAATATTAATAAATAATAATTCATTCCCCTGAGTGGGAATTGAACCCAGAAACGTCGCGTTATAGTCACATCCTTGTGCTCTAGCGTCATGACAGTGTTTAACTCTAAACGTCGGTACCTAGTTGGATTGGTTTAATAATGAAATTGTTGCAAACTCAGAGCAGTCATTGTTTTTCTGGGTAATAAATGTTGGTGCTTATATAGAATACAAATGTGTTGTAGTTACGTGAAATTGACGATTGGCAGCGATTCTGTGAAAGATTTAAGTGATGTGTTGCGCATAATATAACCATCTTCCTTTGGGTGTTTTTCTGAGGTCGTCAACAAAAATTATGTACATGTATGTTTTACAATTTTTAATTTTTAATATTGATATATTTATGTATTTTGAGAGAGAATATTTAGTAAAGAATTTATAAATTTGAATACGTAACTTATTAAAATTAGCTTTTTATAGTGCCTTCGAAATGTGGATAACTTTTGTGTTATTAATAGTACAGACATTTAACAAAATAAAACTCTACCTTTAACAATTTTTGACTAAACTACAACTAAAGAAATACTTCCTTTTCAATACATATGTAATAGAAATAAAAAAAATATGTTAATTATTTTTATTTTAGTAGTATAATTAGTATGATTACCTTATGAAATTTTTCTTAATATTAGATATACAGTAATTCACCTTAACCAAACGATTGAAATTCCCATAATGAGACTCAAAAGACGTATTAACTTCTCGTTCTTGGACGTGACTGTATGCACATTCCACTTTAACTCGTAAACCGCAAATGTTATTAGTTGGAACCTTATAGGGTTTCCTAGATCCTTGCTTCCCCTATGATATTCTACACCGTTTATGTGACTCATGAAGCTGTCAATATTAATATCCTACAATTAATTGAAATGTGGATATGTATTACTTATATTTGTTGTTATACCCTCTATTTTGTTGTTGTGGATTCGATTCTCGTTCAGGGGGATGTCTTAAGACTAGGTTCCATCATCCTATATAATAATACAGTGTAATGCTGAATTTTTTTGTATTGTTTTAATTTTGTAATTAATATTTATAACAGCTGTAGGTGAAGTCAGCTTTTCAATAATATATTTTGTCATGCATAATCATTTATTTCAAAATGTTTACAAAGCGTTATTTCATGATATGCGTACACCGTGTCGTTGCTAACACATACTTTTTGACATTCGTTTATTCAGCCGTTTGCTCAAGTTAACCTACTTCAAGACGTTTTGAATAATTTAAATTTGAATTGTTTTTCTTTGTATTATAATATACGTATAAGAAATTAGAGATTAAAATAGAAATTACAAAATAATTCCAAAACTGATGATATCATAAATGCCTGAGAAAACACTGCAGTATTACTGTCATTATTATTAATGATAGAATAATAACGATTCTTATACATATTAAAATAAATTACTTTAAAACTCACTTTGCTTTTAACAAATATGTATATAGGATAACTAAGTAAATTTCCTCATTCACCGGTCCTGTCTAGACGTCTGTCTCGTAGAATACGAGCCCCCTACTGCCTGGCGGCTTTTAATGTAATTCAATTCTGACAGATTAGGTTATTTATTATTTTATTATTAAATAAAATTGCAATCTTATTATTATTTGAAGCGCAGTAGGAGAATATTTGTTTGTTAACGAGATGGTTGCGGGTTCGATGCCTACTGTGGGGAATTATTTGTATTTGTATGGTTTCCGTCCGTCAAACAGTAAAAACCTAAAACTCTACCTTAAAACTGAGTGTCTTTAGACAGGTAAAATATTTATATATAACTTTGCATTAAAATTATAATAATCATAATGTTTATGATAGATTCATTGATATAATGTACGTGTGGATTCAATTCCTATTCGGGGGAAAGAATAACTTAAAATTTTGTCTAATTCTATTTCCTAGCTCTGGCAACAAGTTTTTATAATATTTTATAAAGTGTAATTTAGTATTGATTTTATATATAAATCAAAGTCGTGCGTGGCGACTGGGTCAACGGTCCCCTAATCGAATCATCGGGGAGGGTCCTTGACCTCGCATGTACTTGTGGGGTGGCCATGATGTCGTCGTAAAGTTTTTGCAAATGTAAGTTGCTCGCTTCATTTAAATTAATTGTATTAAAAAAGTCCTTTTTAATAGAAAAAAGTAAAGGTAGAAAAAATATTATTTATTTATACATTTTTTTAGCCTTTCGTTTCTTGTATTGTATGTTTTTTAAAACATTTATAACTTATGTGAGCTTGTAACAATTGTTAAAATTAATGATTTAAATTACTATCCGATTATATGTAAACGCCTGGCAACACTACCTCCATACCTTGCACTGCCTTGTCGCTTTATTCGCTATGTTCTACCAGAATGGAATGCCAAGATTCACAACTACATACATACATACGTAGGTACTAACTTTCGCAAATACTGACCAAATATAGACTACTTGTTCGACCGCTTTGTTGCTTTGCAGGCAAAAACGGGATGATTGTACTCTTTGATTATGAATAAAATATTTTATTTTTATTAATCTTGTGTATATCTTTTATAAGTATTATGATTTGGAAGTTCTACTCTGTTATATTAATTTTTTCTTTGCTACAGACTCTTGACTCTTTTAAGAAAGGTCCTGAACAGCATTCTATCTAAGATAAGAAGAAGACAAGATGGATTAAAATATGTCTTAAAAAATAAAGCACTTTCCAATTATTAATATTATGTTACAATAACCATAAGGAAAGCAAGTGAAAATTTTGCTTAGATTGATTCTTTGCTATAGAAATAAATATAAACTATCAAGACGACATTTTTGCAACTCTTGCTATGTAACTAGTATTGAATTGAAAGGTAAGAACCACACAAAGAAATTTCAAAGTGCCAATGCCAATGAATTGTTGTTATTCATATTCTTTTTATTGTAGTTAAATATCTAAGGTCTCGATATAGTGTACAGACCGGTGGCACAAGGTGTGACTGTCAACGAGACTGCTATGGGTTCGATTCCCACTCGGAGGAATTAGTTATTAAATATTAATATTTTTATTTCTTCTTTCTGCAACCAGAGCAAAACGCGGCCAATATTATATTATACATAAAATTTTATTGAAATTTTATTAATAATTTTATTGATAAATCGCAACTAATGCTTATTTCATGTAATGATTATCATTCTGTAGGTATTATATAGATATGCTGTCTGCTTACGTAATATAAGAAGTGCCTTATCGGCTTTAAGGCTTACAATGTGATTGTTTTATATGTAGGAGTAGTTTGGACGCTTATTATTTTTAACCGACTTCTATAAAATGTAACCGTGAGAAAATTACATATGGCTTAGAGTTGCATTCAGATTGTGCGCGACAAATGCACGAATAACTTAATATCACACTAACTGATTTTGATAATTTTTTTTATTGGAAAGGATACACTTCAAGGGTAGTTTGGTGAAAGTATGGTTAAGTTTTGATTACGAGATCCGGTTGATTTTGAAAAAGTCTGTTTTTTTTGTTAAAAAATATAATTATACAATAACACTTTGTTAGTACTTGATGGTAACAAAAAATATATTTTTTAATATTTTCTATTTCTAAATACAGTTATACATAAAGTATATACAATTATACATAAGTAGGCTTACCTCTAATAATAATAGTATTAGATTTTTAAAGAATCAAAAAATCGTTTATCATATTCTGTCAATCTTATAAGGTAGAGTCAATCTAAATTCTAAACCAAGGTGAAGATTTAAAATATGAAATAGGTACATATTTCATAGAATATAATACTGGCATAACACATAAAATACATACGGCGATGTTATGTAAACACGATTTGTCCTCGAGTGAATCATGTGTGAGTCATACAAAATGAGACATACGCTTCTATAGACTATAGTGTGTATGGAGAATGAGGAATAACCGCATAGTTGACAAATTCGTAAGTAATCATTCTAAAAGTATAACTTCTCCTTATAAGGACTTGTTTTTATTATGGTTAGATCGTAATTGATACAACTTTTAGTTCCTAGTATATGATTATTGTCGTCAATGATTGGAGGTATGAGTAAAAAATATTAATATTCCATATATTTGATGTTTCTGATAAGGAAAATTGGTCTCCTACTATGTCACGTGTGACTTATTTATTGGTGACGTTAATGATTTAATAATTTGTTTAATTATATTTGGCATAGTATTGAAATTAATAAGTATTCACAGAAAATGAGGTTGGTCGTGGAGCCGGGGCACATGCGTGGGATTATAAACGCGACAGGTTGTCGGTTCGATTCTCATTTGAGGAAATGAAATATTTAATATTTTCATTTCTTTGCTTTGATAACTCATCACGCAATGTCGTAATGGGAATGTCTGAACACCAGTACCCTCTGCTTGTCCTGATATGAGTTGGATACAGCCTGAAGCAAAGAAAAAATATTTAAAAAAATTGGCAGTAACGTATTTCGCCCAATATTAATAATGTATCTCCTATCTCCAGTTAACGTCTATCTCGTACTGTCCGTATGTCTATCCAATCACTAACCTGCATGCCGTCCTCCATCTCTGTCTATTTCAATCTATGGTTGCAATTTTTGGATTAGGATTGATTATTAACATTGGGCGTTTGTGAACTGCATTGTTATGCAAAACTTATATAAACATTTTTGTTACCTAACGTTGTAAGTGCCTACTTAGTTTTTACTTTTAAAATATTGTTAAGAAACAAGACGCACGTGATCTAAAGAAGTATTAAAAAGTTGAAGAAACATATAAAATTGTTCGTAAATAATCGTTAGGATGCTTAGATCCTGCAAACGCAATATAAAATCGGTCGATTCGCCGGGAACTTGGGGTGTGCTGAAACCTTCATATAATCAAATAGCTATGTATGTAACTGCAGTGTCTAGTCAATTTGTGTTAGCTACTTAAAATTTTATATGAGCAAATCTTGGGAAAAAATTCAGCTTCACGCTGTATCCTGCTAATAGCAGAGTAGGCAAAGGGAAACAGGGTACCTAGTGTGAAGACACTCCGTAGCCATTAAGACAGTTCTGTTCCCCATTTTCGTCCCAGGTTTGGAGATATTGCGTGTTGAGTGGTGGAACGCCGCATTTGGGTTCGATACTTCATTTCTTTAAGTAAGAATCGAAGCCACAACCCGTTGCGTCTACAGACAAACGTTTGTGCCACTACGTCATGACGAGTGGCCTCTTGATTTAATTGTTTTGTGTGTAAAGTTATATTTAAATATATACGAATATGTAACCCTATGTAATAAATATTTTAATGTAAAGACTGTAAAACAATTTCAATACTTCCTTCCTTACTGCAACATTGTACTTAATTTTAAGTAATATCGACTGTTTTAAATGAAACTATTCTAACTACTACTAACCGGATAAACCCGATTGGTCCGGTTAAAAAGTTTCATTTAAAATATGTAATAATCGCGAAAATTAAATATCATAATATCGACTATTATTTCTTAACTAAATATGAATAATTATAATAATTATTCTTAGTATATTAAATTCCGTTTATCATTTGAAAGTGTTATACTAGGAACGTACTATGTAGTTATTTATATTTAACGACTGAACACTATCGTTTCTCTGAATTAGTTTAGAGTGCGGTGACGACGGGATGTGACAGACATACGGACGAACCATTATCATTTACGTTGGTTCTATTATGGTACATATGTAGTGTTTTTAAGTCGCAATTATTCCAAAAATTTTGATTTTATAGAAACATTTCTTGCTTTAATGCATCTATATATCTTTATTGATTAAACACGTATAATTTTTTGCTGAGTAGACCGATTTTAATAATTATTTTTTTATTTAGTAATTGGATAGTATGTTACCATATAACTATTTCCATGTAAATTTGAACAAAAAATTAAAATTTATTTAATAAAAAAGTTAACAAAACAGGAGATAATTGATAGTGGTTATTTTAGAAAAAAAAATAATTAGGTACGTTTATTAAACACTCGATTGCATATTATTTGCATAATAAATGAATAAATAAAAAAATAAATAATCCTTTATAATCTCTAAATAGACTTACACAATAGAAAATAGTTGACTTTGAACTATCACATTTCACAGTTTGATATTGACCTTGTAATTAAAAATTAGAGCTACGAGTATATAACATACGTCCGGCCGCTTTAATAGGTCAGCGCTCTTTTCAATTAAACTGATATCACTCGAAGGTTATCATGTCTCCTATTACTTTTATGTGCCGATAGAATGGATCAAATTGCAATAAGAGTTGAATGCAATTTCAACATATGATTTGAATATTGTGCGTTTATGGTTTTTTTTCTATTTGGGTAATGAAAATTTGGGATTTTTTTCGTAGTGTTAAATATATATGTTAGTGGTATGTTTGATTATTGAAATAACCATGATATTTGTAATTTTGTTTTTTTTTTGCTTTTGTCAACTCTTTTTTTGACTGGTTATCAAACGGAGGAAATGAAAATAAATAAATAGTCGCACACTTGTGCCCCTCTGCTACGACTGGCCTCTACTTTAAGCTTAATTGATAATGTTAACTATTTCGACGTTTGCTGCTGGATAAAACCCATACATTGAACTTAATAGTTCATACCATAAAAATTATTAAATAATAATTGTATTCAAAAATATGATTGCTTCTCTTGAAGCTCGAAATTCATTAGCAAGATTTTTTTTGCTACATATATTGATGTGTATAACGCAGCAGGTGATAGGTTACTTGCGAATCTAGTTTGGTATTTTATTTAATTTTACATTCTATGGTAATTTTATCTTGTTTAATATTTAACAATTGTTATGTTTTATATATTTTGTAATAAAATATGCGCAAAATTCTTGCGAATTTTATAGGTTTTTATTCATGAACCGAATAGCATAACCCATGTTATATGCTAACAATATACGTATTATATAAAGGTTCTTTATGTTATACGTGAATTCTTATTTATAAGTTTTATTTTAATAATTCACCAGACATTTAAGTGGACAATTACCTTTTTTATTATCTTCACACAAATCTTAAAGATTTATTGTTATTGTATAACTTTCACAATAATTAATTTTGCACTTTAACAGTTTTATTTAAATGCATCAAGCGAAACAAACGTCGATGTTGAAATATGACTGCAATTTTTAACAATTATGAAGTCGATGTTGTGACATACTTTAAGACTTCCTGCTTAAATAAATGAATATTCCATAATGATATTTTTTACAGTATAAAGAAAAAAAAATATTTTTGTATATTGTGGGAAATACATATAATTACTCTGAAATATATTACTCTCTCCATTATAATATTAAAATACATGAATATATTTAAAAATAAAAATAAAAAAAAATTATCAACTTTCTACATTAAGTTTTAGCACAGAGGGTGTGACCAATTATTTAATTATAGTTAATTTTCGTTTTGTATACTAAACAATAGCAATGTATTGACATAACGATTTTTTTCTATTAAAACTCTTTGTTTTTGCACTAATTATACAACGAATTTTACGGTAATATAACAAGTGCTTCGCTTGTGTATGTCTAACTATATAGGTATAAATGGACGACCTTGTTACCACATCTTTATGGAAACGAACCGTGGCTTCGTTAAAATATTATATTTTATGTTTCACTTTCATACAAATAACGGATCGAACTCATCTCTGAATAAATTTTGCATTTGTAAGTGTTTATAAAACCAGTTGTTGATTTTAGATGTAGGTTTAGATTCCATTTTTGTTATCAAATCCCATCAATGGGAAATACGTTAGTGTGATGTTATCATAACGTTTACGTCTATTACGTTATTGTCGAAGACAAATAATACGTGTGTTTATATATAAAATAATGTAAACATAAGATGTACTCGTATATGTGTTGTGCAAGTAGTGCTCTTACTAGGTGTTGATAGTTTAATTTTATTATATTAATGTTACATTTATGAGAATTTAATTAAGAAATCCTGTAATTTGTTAATGTTTTTAAAGTCTATGATATATGTTTATGAAATTTAACTTTAGGCTTTAAAGTAAGAGTTATCAAAGTTTTCTCATATTTATATTCGCAGAAGAGATGCTGATCTCATTTATTGGAAGTGTCTAAAATTTGTTCAATTTAATAAGAATATTCATCATCATCTTCCTATAACGTTCTGAAAAAATAAAGTAATAAAAATGTTATCAAAGGTACATTTATATTTTATACACATAGATAAATATTTTATAATACAACTTTTTTTTTTAATATGAATAATCGTTTTATTTTACACAATAGATAAATTGTAGGGTGGAACATTTTGACTAAATATGGTTAAGATTGGACGACCTTAAGACCGTCGAAATAAACAACGTCTCACTGTGCATTACCATAAATATTATATGCAATCTTGAACTATTCATTCAAGAATGGTTTAGCAAGGTTCCTTAATATAAGTACTGAATATTTTATGTATAAGAATATATTTTGCATATGTAAGTCTGTGATATGCCAGTTTTTTGTGTCAGTCAACCCTTTATTTGCAAAGAAATAGTATTTTTGTTCTCTAGTTCTAAAGGTATTTTTATGTGGAATTTCTAATACAATTTTTATTACAAGTTATTTCATTTAAAAATAGTAATTGCGCCTTACAATTATTGTAAACATTGTGTATGAATATGTTACTTATTACATTTATTCTAGTTTATTCTGGTCTTGCGTAGACCGATTTAACATAAATAAATTTCAAATGACATGTTATAATAGAGATTTATGTTGTACTATTGCTTATTCAATTATTCGCATGAAATAATCATTGCCCTACTTCGTATCGTGCGGCCTCAGCATTATGAAAAACCTGCAAGTTTGTGTATTGGACTATATAGAGATGTCATAGTTTGATACATTTTTATACTTCGGTTATGAAAATTAATTTAATATGTTAATGTTTTTAGAGGTGGAGTTATTTAAATTCATGACTAGTATTTTTTAAAATTATTTTAAATTTTTAGATATTTATAGTATAATCTTTGGTGATTTCTAATTATAGGTTTTATTTTCTTGATTAAAATAGTTTGTAATAGAGTCATTTTTCTTAGCTTCGTGTCAAGAATATGGCAGAGTATGTAGAGGGAATCTGGTAACCTAGTGTTGAGACATGTTCCTATGAAGTATTCATCATTTTCCGCCGAATTCTGGAAGCATTGTGTTGTTGGGTGGCGCAACTCAACGTCTCGCTTTGTCTCGTTAACAAAGTAAGGAAATAATTAATTTCCTCGAGCTAGAATCAAACTCACAACCTGTCGCGCTTACAGTCGCACGCTTGTCCCATTGCGCCACGACTGGCCTCAAAAACCCACAAACACAAATAATGATAAGACATAAAGAAAAATATTAAAATATTCTAGAAAATACAACATGCAATAATGTCGTCGTTAGCTTTAATCGATTGATAACTTATTTATTTAAGGTCAAGTGTTAATGTCCAATTTATGTTGTTGCAGCTGGACACGAGCGGGAATGGATACATTGACTTGAAGGAGTTGAAAGACGCCCTCGACAGCGTCGGCTACAAAATACCACAATGGAAGGTTGGCTTATTATTTCTTATTAATGCTATTTAAAAAATACCTACATATAAATATATACCTATATGTGTTAAAAAAAATGGTTGTAAGTTTGAACAACACATGAGGTGATGTTATAATACCTTTTATAAGTTATTATTTTATCATGGTGAACTTGAGATCCTAATGTTTAGACACTCCGTTCCCCACTTTCCGTCGAATTCTGAATATATACAATTAAATTAAACTCTTCAAAATAGTTTATACAGCTTAGCTTCAATTTAGCAAAGTCTATTTCATAACTTTGTCCACAAAGAACTATCAATAATTGTTATTGTTTCATATATAACGGGTCAAACTTAAAAGTCACTCTAATAAATATTTGCATTGATTTAAAAAACAATTTAAAGAGCTGAAGATCGAGCTCAGTGGCGTGCATTGGAGCTTTCAGGCCTATTTCCAGCAGTGGACGACGACAGGCTGTTGATGATGATAAAACCAGTTTAAACTTAATTTTGGTTTAACGCAACACTGATATTTGTGGTTTTATTATTCTCAAGTCCCCACAATCGCAACATCCGCTGTGCTCGTACATGGCGGCGAATACAATAGGGAGATTAAACTGTATCCTCGTATAATACTTGACACACTTTGGTGTAACTGTTCTGAGCCTTTAGCAAAGTAAACCAAATTTTATATTAAACCGTAATCTCGATATAAAAGGTATCTGTTGTTAATTTTAAGTTTTATCCTAGTAGATCATACAGATTGTTGTTGCTTAATATCGATCCAAGATTTAATACATAGAAGATAGTTGTGTAACTTGTTGCTACTTGGACGTGATGGAGGAAGAGGAGTATGGAGGGTAACCACATCCTTGAGTTCTTAAAAGGAGCTTTAATATAATATCTTCGTTAATAAATGGACTATATAATATATATTTATATTATTTACTATAAATATATAATATATTTTTAAATTCACAACAATAGTTTTTGAGATTAATGCGTTCGACTAAATTATCCAGCATTATAAAATTAGTACAATTTTTTCTTAATTAAACCTCATGTTTAATAGGTACGATGCATGATCGAAGAATACTACGACAACGGTGTCAAGAGCGGGCGCGGCGTCAATGGCAGCATGAACGGCGACGCAAGGAAGAACGGCATCTCACTGTCAGAGTTTGAGGAACTCTGCGCCAATCTTAAAGCACAACAGGTAAATTTTAATTATAATGCATTAGTTATTTTATGTTAGTTTTTTCTTCGCAGGTAAGAGGGAACTAGAGGGAACCTAGTGTTAAGATATTTCGATCCAAACATTTTGCCCAAATTTCGTAGCATTGTGTGATGTGTGGCGGAAATCCACGCCGCACCTTTTTATCCTGTTACCAGATCGAGGAAATAAAATAATTAATTTCCCCAATTGAGAATCGAACCAATGGATTGTAAACAACGATGGTTGGCTCTTGTCTCTTCGATAGTTTTAAATATTTTACCGGTCTAGAGTGTTACAAAATGTTTTATATAATCTTGATAATACTACTTCACTATTAGATAAAGTTTTTTTATTATATGACATATAATATACTTATCAATATAACAGTTTATGACTCAATTTGATCTTTCATGTTTTAAATTAGACACTTATTGCTGACAATAATAAACATAAAAGCAAAAACATAAAACTGTTATTAAAAAAATGATATTATTTTTAATAATTTTCATTAAACAAGTTTAACATAAACTACCCTTAAGTAATATTTAAAACTGTAGTATAATTATGAAATTGGTAAAAATTGGATGGGTGCCAGTTTACCGTAGACAAGTAAGTAAGGCTTGCGTTAAATGTCTGACCATATTTAGGTTATGTTAATATCGATCATAGCTGATGTCGACGCGTGTAATTGTAGTGTTACAGTAACCGCACATTGCATAATATTTATCGGCGCCAAGCCAATAATATTGTCTGATATTGTCAATGCACTTATCGTTTGGTTCGTGATAAAAAGAAATAAAAAGAAAATTGTTTTGTACATTTAAAAAATAGTGTAAATTAAAATTATAATAACTATTGATGTGATAAAATCTCATAAATCGATGTACGCCGGCTGCATGCAGGAATGGATGAGTCATTGTCACGTTCCGTCTGAGCCGAGTGTGCAAGCGAGACCGCGGAACAAACGATAGAGAGGCATGATCGGGCTAAACGTTTCGCTTGTGACACATCCATTTCTCTAATATACGTCACAGATGAATGCAATTCATAAATAAATATTAAAAATGTTAATAGCACATTGTTATTTGTAAATTATAATATATAAGAAGTCTGTATAATTCAAGAAAAAAAACTATTTGAATTAACGAGTGCAAATAAATGTTAATTTATCGATAAAAATATGTAATATTCGTTTAAGTCCTTTGTATTATACAAAATAATGATAATTCAATTCAATTCATAAAAGTATGCAATTTTCCATCAATATTTTCTTATGACGTTATCATGTAAAAGTATCGTCCGTAAACCGACTGTATAAACAGCTAGTTTTTACAGTTGTAAAATGTTTCACTTATTTAAATTTATATTTTCATTTCTTCACTCTGATGTCGAAGCAAAGTGCGGCGTTGAGTTCCGCCACTCGACACGCAATGCATCCAATATTCGGCGGAAAGTGGGGAACGAAATATCTTAACACTAGGTTCCATCTGCCTACCCTGCTGTGTTCGGGATACAGCGTGAAGCTTACCTCAAAATATCTGCCTATGAAGAAGTACTTACGATATTTGATAGTATTTACAGCTTTCACAACACCATATCGAGTTTATCCAGTGAACTAATGTAATCTCCTTAGCTCAGTAGGCTCTACTGACAATACGTAGCAAAGCCAATAGACGTTCAGCGACAAAGGTTGCAAGGGTTAAATGCGTGTTACAGCTCATTGAACGCTACTTACATGCATGTGCAATTTATATTGTATTTTAACGGCATTTAATTAAGCTGATGGAAGTTGTGAGTCTGGTGACTTGTACGCTCGTTTGCAAGGCAAATTTTGCTATTTCTGTAATATTCTCTTTTTTTATTTTTACTGTATCCCGCGTATAGTAGGGTAGGTAGAGGTAAGAAATGAAAATATTAATTAATAATTCATTCCGCCAAGTGGGGATCGAATCCTCAACCATCGCGTTACAGTCACTGCGCCAAGACGGCTTCATATTGTTATTTGTATTTTTAAATATAACAAATGACCTTATTTATTACTTCGTTAATGTCATTAACATGTTGATTGATTGATAAAAAAAACAATACATAACTCGTTATTGTCTGTACATCCAAGACATGTGTATATTACACTCGAGACAGCTTACTTACCTTTATATAGTATATTCTAAAAATCTCATAAAATGGAATGTATATTTACTTATTAGAATTTATATATGTAAATATATCAAATAAAAAACATATTTTTGCTCTACACAACATGCAACTGCACAATGTCCAGAGCACATTGTAAACGCTTGTTTTTTAAAAATATTTTTAAATAAACTGAGAAGAGAAAGAGAAACTGAGAGAAGGAACAACAAAATCAATGCCGCGCTTCCTAGACACTAGAGAGAAGAAATGAAATTATTAAATATTTAATGTCCTCGAGTGGGAATCGAATCCACGACCTGTCCCGCTTACAGTCAAATGCCCCTTGTAAAATTGTACCCCTTCGCCACTACTTGCCTCTAAAATTATCTAATACAACATTTACCCTATACACAATTTACAATAGAATTTAATTCTTTTTGTCATAAAAATTCCGTTTGTTTTTTCAGGTGTCGAGCACTTTCAAACAGGCCGTCAGTAAAAAGGAGAACCTTGAGCATTTGGGCGGCATGAGCGAGGCTTCGAGTGACGGTACTTTCACTTTGTAAACTACTTTTTGTTTTGTAAATAAAAGTTTTTTTATATACTTAAAACAAAGTAAACGGTTTTATGGAATTGATTTTTTTATAATACGATTGAAGTTTTTTATTTTTTTTTCGTGGTAAAAGTAAATGTTTGGTTTGTTTTTAAATCATATTTTTATTTTCTTTAGCTATTAAGTTACTGTCTCCGTTAATTTTGTTAAACTTTATCAAAATCTTAGTCGCGCTTAGTCTTTCTTTCTTGTAGCTCATTTAAAAGCAGGACTAACCTTTTTTCTTCAAAGCAGGGTAAGCAGAGTCGCGGAAGGAACCTATACATACCCTACTTTCCGCCCAATTTTCCAGACATGGCATGTTGACTGGCGAAACTCTCTGTATAGATATTATATTTACTATTGAAATTACGTACTTAATATCTATAATAAGGTTTTAATCAACTATCAATTATATAAAATTAATATAACAGACTTCTCTTTCAATATATTTCATCTCAATGAGACATCAATGCTAACATTAGTCTAATATATGAATTTACAGCTGCATTAATAAACGATTTCGAATGATAGTAATTAAGCGAGCACTGAATGGACCCGTTGTATTTGTTACTCTTGATATTATGTTTTGATTTGTATGTACTTATCGTATGAGTTTATAATTTGATATTGTTTATTTTTAATTTAAATTAAGTACTTATATTTGTACTAATTTTGATTATTATTTTGGTATAAGGACGCTTTTCTAATGGGAGATTGTGGGTTCGAGTCCCTAAGCTTTCTTTTCTCTTTTTCTGTTTTGTCCTTTTCTCTATAAAATTACACCTTTTGAAACTTTCCGCTTTCCCCTAATTTAAGTTTAAGCTGGCAAATAGAGGGAATCTAAATTAAAACACTTCGTTCTTTAGTTGAATTGTAATAACACAAAATATACTTCACATGAAATAATGCCACAATTACTGATATTTAATACATCTTTTTGACTGTACTTCTAGGCACTACACATTCAGTACGTCTGGAAGAACAAATGGCGTTCTCGGGGTGGATCAATAGTAATCTAGAGCACGATCCCGACCTGAAACACCTGCTGCCCATCGACGCCGAGGGCAAACAGTTGTATGAGAAACTCAAGGATGGCTTGATTTTGTGGTAAGTTACATCTATGACTTACGTGTAGTACTGTCGGCGAGTTGTGGCTGTCTTGAACTTGAACCGCATTGTCTAAGAAAATAATCAAAAGTAAGAAGAATCCTTAATCCTTATCCTAAATCTCTAGTCTTCGCAGTTCATTTTCATATATAATTCTACACAGTTCATTTTATATATAATTCTATTGGGCCTAAATGTTGATGAACTTTTCGAAAAATCTGAGTGTATATTATAAATTTCAACTCGCATTATACGCCTTGTTTAGGATTACTTTAATGATATTATCTTAAGAAATAGTTTTACGTTAGTCATTTGAAAAAAAATTAATATTAAGAAGCATTTCTATGACTTCGGTTATTCTTATAAGTACCTAGCTTCATAAATAACTTAATGCTAACGCTCTTTAACTTTAGTAAAATACTTTTTATGCAAGTACGAAATTAAAATGCACTACTAGTTTCGAATAAGTGTAAGTTCGGTTTCTGTCACTTTTTTTATTTTTGGTCCCAGGCTATTGAGAAATTAAATGAACACCTGAATTTATTGAATCAATAAATTAGGACAAATGTTTTATATGAAGTGGTTTAGCTTGTTCTGGTAATTGAAACCAAGATCAATTTCTAGTTATCTATTAAGAGGCTGTCAAAGAACTTAAACTTAGTAAAGCTAACGGATATATCCATTGTAGCTAGACCTTGTAACACACTCCGTTCCCTACCGCTTCCGACGAATTTTTGTCATATTGCGTGTGGCGAGACTTCATTCTCTCGAGCAAGAATCAAACCTACAATCGATGACTTTTCCAGTCTCTCTGCGCTACGACCTATTAATAATACCGAAATATTAATAAACAATTTCATTCTTTTCACAGTAAAGTAATAAACCATTCGTGTCCGGACACAATCGACGAGCGCGCCATCAACAAGAAGAATCTAACGCTGTACACTAAGCACGAGAATCTGACACTCGCCCTCGTCTCCTCGCAGTCTATCGGGTGTAACATCGTCAATATAGATGCACATGATTTGGCTAAAGGTAATGTGAATGTTTTTTTTAGTATGTTTGTATGATTTTTTCGGTGCCGTGCCTCAAAAGATAAAAATGGAACCCTTATAGAGTCATATCACTTTGTCCATTTATCTGGAGATCGAGTGGGGAGGAGTGAAACTGATATTAATATCAAATATTCTGGCGTATGTAGTCCCTTAGAGCATAGAATAAAACAAGTTTCTTAGTCCACGTAATCAAAAGATACGAGTATTTATACACTGATTTACTGCATTTTATATGAAATTCCCCTGGACATACAGTTACTAAATTTGGCTAGAGGCTATTAAATTAATTATTAATATTATAATTTCATATATTATGTGTTATGCGATATTTTTCCATTTAAAACGTTTTTTTTTTCTCAGGTAAACCTCACTTGGTATTGGGTCTTCTTTGGCAGATCATCCGTATTGGTCTCTTCAACCAGATTACACTGGAGCACTGTCCTGGACTTACGGAACTGCTTAATGACCAGGTAAAGTATAGCTTATTTTTTATAGCTTATTAATGTTTATCCCGTATATCAAGATACAAATATAACTCAAGAAACATATTATATTTCATTTTAATAATAAAATAAAATTATTACATAAATCTTTGTTACAAAAATCGAAATCAAATCAAATCAGCTTCACGTTTTACAGTCACACTTTGTGCCTCTGCTGTATGACTGGCCTCAGTGAATTGTTATAATGATTCTTTATATGATTTCTTTACTCTTACAAGCAATATTAAAATTCCATATAAAAATACCCATTCCAGGAAAGAATCGAGGACCTCCTCGCCCTGTCCCCCGAAGCGATCCTCCTCCGCTGGGTCAACCACCAGCTGCAGAGCGCGGGCATCACGCGTCGCTGCACCAACTTCCAACAAGATGTCGCCGATTCAGAGATATATTCTTATCTATTGAAACAAATAGCACCGGACGATGCAGGCGTCACTATGGATGCGTTGAGGGTATGTTTTCCGCTTGAATTTGAAATATGGCATGTTGAATGGCGGAACTGAATGCCGCACTTTGTCTTACTATAATGGGGACATAAAGATTACCAGGAGTACGATGAAATCCACATCCACCGCGTCCCCCCTATGTACGCGCGCGTATATAATAATTTGAAAAGAAGTTATCATTAGATTTATTTGATTAGACTGATTCGTAGTCTGTCTTTATTGTAAACAAAAACATTTGTTGGCTTGTTGTTCAGAAAAAATCTCAGTTCCTCGTTAACGCATTGTGCAATCGGAAACAAAATAATCAAAAAATCAAAAGTAAGAAAAAATCGTAAAACACACATTAAACAAAGTAAGTTTACTTTAGGGCAGCAAGGACGCGTTGAGAGTACTATATTTAACTTTTCACCTATAAAATTAAAACTTATCAATACTTCCATTCCCACAGGAAACAGACCTCCTCCGTCGTGCCGAGGTCATGCTCCAGCAAGCGGCCAAGCTCCGTTGCCGCGCATTCGTGACTCCGGCTGATGTGGTAGGAGGAGTGTACAAGTTGAACTTGGCTTTCGTTGCCAATCTGTTCAACCAGCACCCAGGGTTGCAGAGGACTGATGTGGACAACGAGGCATATCACCAACTCGACGAGACTAGAGAGGAGAAAAGTGAGATTTTTCTTTTTAATGTTGTCCAGCCTCAATATTTTTTTTATTTTTTGAGAGATTTCTCTCTTGGATCTTCTTCAGTCATTTTATGCCATATTAAGTAGCTATGAACCCTCAAGATTGCTGGGTTGATATCGACAATAAGGCCTATCACTATCAGTCGGAAGAAAAGAGGAGTTTTAGTTTTAAAGTTGTATTATTTGAGAGGAACGGATCTGCAAAGCATCTTCGTGATATAGATGTGTAATGTTTTAAGCCTTTTTTTAAAAGTACAATATTTTATAATAATATATTCATTTTCCTTTCAGCATACCGTAACTGGATGAACTCAATGGGTGTAGCACCACACGTCAACTGGTTGTATTCTGATCTCACTGACGGCCTCGTCATCTTTCAGCTCTATGACATTATCAAACCTGGCATTGTTAATTGGAAAAAGGTAATTATAATGTTTATTTGTTAGCTATTTGTGTTATAAGATGAACTTATTTTAATTATAATTTTCTTTCCCATTTTGATTGTAATTTAATAACTTTTCATTAATATTTTAATTCTATCTTAAATATTTTATAAATGCTGTCTGTACAGGCATGTAGCTTTTATAAAATATTTATCTGTGATAGATGAGATAGCATGTTCTTGTTTTAGATATCATTAAAGTGCCTTATTATGATTATGAATATAAAATTAAATATATATTTTTTTGTTTATTAGGTCCATCGCCAGTTCTCCAAGTTACGTAAATTCATGGAGAGATTAGAAAACTGCAACTATGCAGTAGATCTCGGAAAACAGCTTGGTTTCTCTTTGGTAGGCATTGCCGGAGCTGATATCAACGAAGGCAACGCCACACTAACTTTAGGTAAGAGTTATTAAATAACTATTTTATTAGAGACTTGGGACATCGTCGAAATGTAAACGCAACGGTTATGGGTTCGATTCCCACTAGTATTTTGTTATCTAAAAGACATTAGTGGTTTTTTCTTATATTTATGAATTGAAATATAGATGTTGTGGCATATATCTTAACTAATAAACTATTTCTATAGATTAAAATGGTTTATTATATTAACCTTTTTAAATTTCATTTTCTGAGTAGCAAAAAATATATTTTAATTTATTTCTACATTCTTCAATATATATATTTTTTTCAATATATATGAAATAAAATTATTCATATATGAATATAAATTTGTTTTTCCAGCTCTAATATGGCAACTGATGCGAGCATATACACTGTCTGTATTAACGCGACTCGCCAACACCGGGAATCCCATTATTGAAAAAGAAATTGTACAATGGGTCAATAATAAATTACAATCTGCCGGCAAGACATCCAGTATTAGGAGTTTCCAGGTATAGTAGTATTATGTTTTTTAGACTTTGTAAATATAAATATACTGTAATAAAGAATGAAATTTTATCTATACTTATAATAAAATCGTAACGCATCGGTATCTGTAAATGATATAAAAGACAAATGTTATTTGTGGCTTTTAATGATATAATAGAACAAAAAACTGATTTTTTTTTCTATATTTTTTGTGTTATTTTTGGCTTAAGCAATTTAAGTCCAATTTTTAATTGTGTTTAAACAACTTTCTTTAACATTTGGTATTTCTGTTATTTAAATCGGCTAATGAATTTAAAAGTTATAAATATAAAGTCTTTTGTCCGGTAATTCGTATTGCTACAAAATAATTGAATTACTGAATTGGCACAAACTTTACTTTACTTTACTTTATTTAAAACCAATTCTTTTAAGAAAATAAATATACTATTAAATTATAAAGATTATTTATTTTATTGTTTATTTATTTAGGATGAAGTTTTGGCGGATGCTATCGTAGTGCTGGATTTAATCGACGCCATCAAACCAGGCGCTATTAACTACGACTTAGTGCTACATGGAGGCACCGAAGAGGTATATATGACATAATTTTATTTCATTATTTTTATGTACATGTACATACATGTATTTAAAAAAAAGTGACAAGACTCGAATCCGCACCTCTTGTTTACAGTCAGAGCTCTCTGATTATTAAGCTATCCGTTCTTATTAAGTTATAATAATACAATAAATACAAATACGTTAAAAATTTTCCACGTTTTTAAAATATTTTTCTGTAAATGGCATGAAATAACACTAAAAATGTTAAAAACAATAAAATCTTACTAACTTAAGTAACTTAAATAAAGTAACAGAAAAAGTTTAGTTTCTTGCTTCCATATTATAAGTTTGATATAAAAAATCATAACTACTTATTAATTAATCTATAACTTACTTAAAAACAATTACAGGACAAACACGCAAACGCCAAATACGCAATATCAATAGCGCGGCGTTGTGGTGCGCGAGTGTACGCGCTACCAGAGGACATCACGGAGAGGAAACCCAAGATGATCATGACCGTCTTCGCGTGCCTCATGGCCCTCGACTATATACCGATGTCGCCGGCACAACCCAATGCGTAAGACCCATGACACCCCCTAATACCCTCATGACATCCCCCGGTACTATCATGCTACCCTCCAGTACTATCATACTACCCCCGGCACTATCACGCCACTTCCTGGCACTATCATACTATTTTTAGTACAATCATAATATGATTACATTGTAATGTCATAATTTGGTTTAGATATGTATAAAAAATTTAACATAATGAGACTCGTCTCGTCGCGTCTCTTAGTTTAAAATTTTAATATTTAACATCGTTCAATGATTAAATATGCCATCATAATTGTCGTGACGCCATTTTTTTTTACATTTACAATATTTTTATTGTCTTTTATTTTCTTATTCATTTAACTTATTCGTTAATGACTTTTTACACGCCATTCTAATTATTATTTTAAAAAATATATTAGATTTTTATTTTTTTATAAATATTACTAATGTTTAAGGATATCAGTTAAGAAATTACTTTGCGTAAAATAATTATATTCATTTCTATTATTGGTTTATGACAAATAAAATCTAAGTCATAGATTTTTTTTTTAAAATTTATATAATTTTTTATAAAATATTTGTTTACTTATGATCGTTTTATAAAGCATTTTGTTTTAATATCATAAATATCATGCTTTAATTTATTTTATAAATTAATGTCGCCATTTTCTTGTAATTGTGCAGAGATAACTTTCGGAATGTCTTTTTTCATTTCAAAATTTTGGACAAATTGTCTATTAATAATAATAATAATTAATATCCCCCACCTGATTTAAGTTGAAAGCTATTTTTAAGGTATAATAAATGGTAAAACAAATTAATGGCCTTTATACAGACTGTCACACATTCCGATACTTTGTACCTTTTTTATATATATAATAATATAAACATAGAATAAGGCAGGGTGTCGGTTGGTGTAAATAAAGCGAAACCCGAAAGCTTTTCACACGCTTTTTATTGCACCCAAATTATATAAATAAAATTTAAAAAATATGTTTATTTTGTGTCATATTTGTGTTATAACACTGGGTTCAAAATATTTTTTTTGTACTCATAATTGTTATTTTATGAGAAAATTTGTAAATAACTTTTACCCATATCTCTGTGCTTTGTCTACTCTGTGGTGACGGAAGTCCGTGTATTGTGATGTCCTTCTGTCTTTATTACTCTGTGTTTGCGATCGCAAATAATAATTTTTATTTGATACTATATTATTATTATATGTAGATAGGTTTTTATATAAAAGCTTTGTATTATGGAAAGTAAAAAACTTTTATTTTAACACTTTCAAAGTGTTTTCAAAGAATTGAGTTTTTTTAAGGTTTAGAAGTTTTAATATGACCTAAATGAATGAAATTTTAATTTTTTTTTTGTATGTTTCATACAAACTATATATTTTTTATTATATTTAATAAAATATATTTACTTTAAGTGCCAATTTTTATTTGTTTTACTTTCCATAATATTAAACAACATTCATGTTACTATAGGATAACTTATATACTATGTAAGTCCCAAATCGTAAAATCAATTAAATATTACATTTAAATTTCATTAATCATTAATATTTCTAGTACTTATCGAGGTTTTATACGTTTTTTTACAACGAAACGATTTCTCTAGTTTTTTTTATACGAATGTCGGTAATATTCGATTGTATCTTAGTAATTGTAAGTTTCGGTACTTAATGTCGGATTGAGAATTTAATATCGATTAAATTAGGCCTACAATGTGTTATCTTAACGTTTCATAAACAAGCAATGGTATTTTAATGGCTTTTATTATTACTGTTCGTGTTTAAATGCTTGTCGTATTATTCATAAGGATAAATTTAGGAATTTTGAGGCTGAGAGCAACATAAAGACAATTAATTCCTTTTTTTTATATATACGTTAAACGTTATTCCGAATAAAATAACAGATAAATAATAAATCAATATAAACTATTCTTATGAATGCCTTGTTCCCATATATTCATTTGTTACTGTCTTAAATGACAGATAACTAACTATCTTATATAATAAAGTTCTCATAATTAATCTAAGAATAACTTGAATTTAAACTATTTATATAAGAAATTATTACCAATTTTGGGGCCTATCCATAAATTACCTGACATGCTAAGGAGGTTATGGGGGACGATGTGCGATACTGTGTGACAAGGGATGGGGATGGATCCTAAATTTCGTGACATCACATTTCAAAATATAATATACAAACATAAGTTTTCCGAATACCTATTTTAATTTAATAATTTCAACGTATAAGTTTGGTATGTTCAAGTATGGAACGGGAGAGGGATAAAAAAATCATAAAATATTTGTTATGTAATTTATAGCAGGCCCCATATTTAGTACATTCCGCGACTGCTCTGTTGCATTCCCGATCGGCATTTTTTACAAACATACAAGAAATTTGATAATTTTGTATATTATTATTTTAGTATTTTAGGAATTCCTTTTTAATACAACGAGTTATTTTATATACCATATGTTTTTATTTTTAATGTACATTTATAATTTGTTAAGAATGATTATAATATTTTTCTTTAGTATATTTTTTATATTGATCTTTAATTGGGACATTTTAGACTTGAATAACTAAACTATTTTACCCATATACATATTATGATATAAAGTGTATGCTAGTGAACTAATGTAATGTAAGCATATAAATAAATAAATCGGAATTGAATATCTTTCTTTCATTTCATCTCGCCTCAAACACGCCTGTTTAATGTCAAACGCACTATTTCTTCTAATTAAAGTGTATCATTTATGTTTTTTGTGGTCTTGGGTGCTTTAAGTGTTTCTTGTCTTTGTGTCGGTGTCTTTTGCCTTTACTGTAAAATCTTACATGGAGGTATGTCATGTTAATATATAATATTATTTTTAATAAGAAATTCTTATTTTTCGTCATAATACAATTAATATATTGGGATTACTACATTTAAATTTTATACAAAATTATAATTTATGTAATTATTTTAGTTTAAACTCCTATTATGATGAAGTACCTACATGCATTTTAGAATACAAAAAATCTATATATTTATTAAAGGTCTGAAGTGCAAATCGTAGACAACTCTGGCTTTGAACATCCAGATGTAATCGACACAGTGGAAGGTTCCATACAAATAGGGGATGATGAAGACCACGGCCTAAGGTTAAATATTCAAGAGAAACCGGCTTTACCACCAAAACCTGAACATTTATCACCTTTACCGAGGTCTGTTTCCGTTTCCTCCGCTCAAGAATAATTATGTTGTTTATTAATACCAAAAAAAAAACATTTTTATACTTTTCGAAAATAACATTCCAATTAGATAAGTTTATTCATTACTATTAGTTTATTTAATATTATTTATTACGTATCTGTTGTAATAAACTATTGTTAAAACTATATCTGAGAATGGATTAATTTTTCTCGTAAAACAACCATTGTTTTTATAGAAAATAGTAAATAATATATATTTTTTAATAACGAAATGATAACATTTGTATTTCGTTTATAGATGACGATCGTAAATAATGCTGTGACTTTTTATCCGTTTTATATTTTTGGTCATCATAAAAGCACAAAATTATGTACAACAGAGGTATTGAAGTGTAAATTTATATTTTTATATA
>JAEBDU010009085.1:0-21682 GCA_016802625.1 Heliconius numata | reverse complement strand
TCGCACGAACATTCTTGATTGGGACGGTTTGTACGGATCGCAAAAACAAAATTGGATCAAATATCAGGATAACAAATTAAAATTACATTATTGTTTTATCTTTATCAAATATTTCACACTTATTACACTTAAATTTTAATTATATTTTAGATTTACAGGTAATGCTTGACAAGATTTACAGGTAATAATAAAAGCTTTACGTGAAATGTCCAACGGAGCATAGTGTTTCGTAAAAGGTTCCACTTCCAGAGTCGGTCGAAGCCTCGAGGCAGGCTCAATTACGCGAGCTCACCGTTCAGCCAATAATTGGCACCGGAGTCCGCAGTCCGGGGTCCGGGGTCCGCGACAAAGCGCCCACAATGGGCTGTGATTAATTTTCCAACTACACCCGAATCCTAACTGGCAAACACGCGACGCTACTACTAGCACCGAATCCGGAGAACTGCTCTTCAATTTAATCATACATACGTGTGTTTATTGACATTTTGTGTTGCCACTGTAAATAAATATTATATTGGCAAATTTAAATTAAACTATTTTAAGCAATTTTTACTAATAAATTAATAATACATATAAACTATTTAACTCGAACACTTTGACCTTTTTGAACCTTTTGAACACTTTACAATATTTCGTGGTTAAAGCACTATGGAAAATTCTGGCTTAGAATTGGATATAGAAATCAACAAAAATGGAAAATTTTATAGTATTTTCAAGTAGCACTTTGAATTGTGAATAGAAGAAATAAGAGAAAACAAAAAATACAGTTCGAAATGTACAAAAATAAACAATATGTATATGTACGTTCTATTGAGTTTTAGATGTTTGAAAGCTAAATCGTTTTAGTTAAACCACAAATATTTCAAACTCTATGGTTCAGATTTAAAAAAAAATTAGGATATTTACACGCTCTAGTGCAATGAAATACAGCTTACGAATTCTATAGGAACAAAATACGAAAATATTGTTATTTTAAAGTACCATTCTAAAATAAAATGTTTAAATGAAATGTACATCATAAATAAATAATATCTGTCTACGCTATTTCCTTTTGCTAACTAAAGTTAAGAGAAAATGCTCGTTAGCCTAAATTTGTACTTACTAATTACTATAATTACTCGAGAACTGTAAAGTAAATATATAAATTGAATTATAGTAAGAATACAGATATACAACAAAAATATAATTTTAAATATACATATTTTAAGACTCGTAAACCTAACCTAACGAATACTTAAATATAGTAGTAAATTCGAAACGAAATGTATTCATTAATTATTACTATACATGACTAATTAGTATGGACTTGGTTAAATATGTGTAAAATATTCGTATTATTTACTTATTATCTTCAACTTCATAGTTTCGTAATTTTGGGAAAATGTAATTTGTCCTAACCATAAAAAAACCTAATGTAATTGAATAAATGAAACATATTGTTTATAATTTCCATTATTATTTCTTTTTATTAAAAAAAAATAAACGAAATAATTACCTGTAAAGTTACCCTGGCTCACAATTACGACACATGTAAAAAAATAATGACCATTAAATATATAACGAGTATCTCGGCGACTCCAAAAAGTTTTCAAATTTGACAGAGTTTGAGAACTGGCCCGTGGCGGTTCAATTACGAGAGTGAACCGTTCAGCCAATAATTGGCGCTGGAGTTCGCGACAAACCGACCGCGCTGATTAATTACCGAATTCTAACTCGTGGACGTATACGTATATGCATAAAAATCCTTGTATTGTGTTAGGGATGTTTCAAAACTTCGGCTTCCCAATGGATTGGGACTTCTGAATGAAATAACACCTTGGAATACGACTTCGGTTCCCACATTATTTAATCGGAGGTAGCGCGTGGTCTAAAAGTTACAGTAAAATTGAAATAGTGGTACATACCTTAAAATAATAATAACAAAAATAATAATAAGAACCTACAAAGATATGCCTATCATCATTTACACGTAAATGCAGCAAAAACCATGCATAAATGCTCGTGTCTTTTGGGATGGTAGACTGTAACTAAATGGTCTTGATAGAAAGACTCCAGAGACCTGTAAAACTGCACTTTTTCTTTTTAAGATAAGGAACCCTAAAAATTGTAACTACAATTCAATTGTATGTCTCTCATAAAGTTGACATATGCAGTGAATAATATCTGACCACAATCTAAACATATCACGTAATTCATTCTCATTAGCACAACTTCATTAGAATATAGTCTATATATAGGTATGCTAATGTATTTGCTTATTTACAATTATACAAATAATAAATACAATGATTCTGTCATGTCATTCCTAGGAAAACGATTCTTGTTCATTTGAGGAAGATTCTTATTCATTTAACTTGCACAAGATCAATAACTTTTAATGGTTGTCCTTATTAGTGTTGCTTTATAATTTTTTACTACGTTTGTCCTCCAAGTCTTACTTTATCTTATTGTATTTTTACTCTTCTTTACTCTTCATCTTGTAGGTATGGTATTTAATGAATTAAACAAATACATGATCCTGCTATAGATAAAGTTTATTGCATTTGTTGACATCGTTAGATGTGAAAATGGGCAAACTTTATAGAAGAGTAGGTACTTCAAAATTTAAAAAGTATAATCTATAATGAATCTTATTCTTAGATGATTGAGTAATAAGATAGTTCTGTAGATTTTACTCTCTATTACTGTACTATCTCAAAAAATAAATTAAGTAACAAATGATGTATATCCCTATAGGATGTCATATACGACAGGAATACAAATATTTCATTATAAATTTTACTTCATGACACAACAGTTCTTTTTAATTTTTATATATTTTTTTTAAATTATATACAACAAATGTCAAATAAGTTACAATTAGGACACATACCCAATAACATTAAAACATTACATATTGTAGCCAGATCTCTATCTGGTTTCCTCTGGAGGACCAACTCTGCCAATAATATACAAAAAAAAAATCTCAATTCAACAAAAGAAAAGAATTGAAAAATAGAACTCCAATTGGAAAGCAGCACCTACATATATATAAAAGTAGGTACGCATAGAAGAAACTAAATTACATTCCACGATCGTATAAAAGTGTCTTAAGTTTTGATTACAATGATTAATGTATTTGCCAATCAACTAAAATGAAATAGTTCCTCGTAGTCATATTATTAAAGCTAGCTGAGTGTTAATTGAATCCCAATATCAGATCTGCCAGTGGGCCAGCGCCCACTGCGAAGGAAATTAAACGTCATTCGGTCACTTTCTTCCAGCACAATGCAGATTAATCTGCAGAGAAGTCATTATTAAGACCGCGTCGTAAATAGGATGCTTGGTTTGCGATTGTAAGCAGTTTTTACTTTAATTACTCTTTAAGATATTAAAATAGGAGTTGATCTATTTTATGCTGTTTTATAATATTATTATTAATTCCATAAATTTCATAATTATGACATCAGAGAACATTCTTCTGACATTCTCTCCGAATTCTGGAGGCATTGTGTGTTGAGTGGCGGAATCAAACGCCGCGTTTTGCCTCAACACTAGAGCGAAGAAATAAAAAGATTAAATATTCAATTTCCTCGGAAGGTAATAGAGCTCACAGCCTGTCACGTTTACAATCCCACGCTTGGGCACTGGCACATACTACTGGCCTCGTATTCTTCTTTTTCTTTTGTTTATTTAATAATATCAAAATATGTAGTATCAAACGTAAGCAGTATAAATTTTGTGGTAGATATTATTAAATCACTGTAAGTGCTTATATCATAACTTCAAACGTTTTAATGGAAATAATTGATTAAGTCATAGTAAAGCGATTAACGTTACTGTGGAACAAGTTGAGTAAGCAAGACGAATTAAACGCGAAAGGGAACTAATATTGTATGTGGGTACACTTCAGGACAATATTTGGAACTGCTATCTTCACAATTACTAGGGCCTAGATTTTTTTTTCAGCTTTAAGATGTAGCCCGCGTGTAGCAGGGTAGGCAGAGGAAGCCACTTTTCGCTGAATTTTGGAGACATTGCGTGTTGAGCGGCAGAGCTTAACGCCGCGCTTTGCCTGTGATGAAATGAAAATGGAAGATGATTTTTTCGTATCTTATTCTTATAAAATTCTATGTAAAAAGTATTTTTTCTTGTAAAAACATATAGTAAATTAATAACACTCACGACTTTCAGTAACTTAACACTTGGCTCTCCTCTGTTTATCCTGCTATAATTGTATGCTTAATTCTTGAAATTGAAGAAAAATATTTAAATTTACTTGCAATGTACTCAAAGTCCCACTTTTATTAGATATTTGAAAATCTGGTCAAGTATAATCAACGTTAATTAGACTCAGTTTCAAATTATTCGAAAATCAGTTTTATAAGAATCTTTCTGTCAACGCAAAATCTCATTGAATTTCTCTTCTTTCTCGTAAATATACATATGAAGTTAACATAAGTAACAGGATCAAATTATTTATTTACAAAATATAAACACCTGTATTAGTACTTTATTTTAACCATGCTTAGTACGGTTTCTCTACAACATAAAATACAATATAAGATTTCATATGCAAAACAATTCTATTAACTTAAGAACTTCGCTAAGAAAACACATAAAATAATGAATTTATAGTTAATTCATTATTCATTGCAAATGTGGGTACCTAGGAGGTACCTACTCCCAGTCGTTAGTTTCTGAAAGCTGCTATGAATCGTTGTAGAGGAAATTAAATGACGACGGCGGCTACTGCAGGCCTGTACTACCGCTTAATTACACTTACCGAGTGCTCAGCGCTCAGATTATCATATGGACAACTTGAGCCTCCTTAGAAATAGAATTTATCGACTGTAGACACGATAAAGACACGCGCTTGGAGCTTCCTACGTATACTAATTTAATTAAGATCTATAATAAGTGGGTAAGAATATTCATAAATAAATAGCTATATTTATTTTAAATACAATTTTAAATATAGATAGCAGATTCTTATGTAACACTTGTACTTATTTCGTATAACATAATCAAAACGTTAGCGAACTATATTAGAATCACGCACCTTTTGTAATTCAATTCAATTGAAAGTCCAATTAAATAAACAATTTACCTCATAAATATGTACAATTATACTTGAATTTCGTAATAAATTTTTTTAATTATATAAATTATCATATAGTTATTGTCAATAATCTTTATTAAGATAATCACATTAATTATGCCTAATTTAACAAATTATTTAATTGTATTTTAATTTAATCATTAGTTTAATTTTGCTTTCTTCTATTAGACAGAACAGAGATGTAAAAGCTAACACAAAACTCAATATCCATTAGGTAATAGCCGCGGTGACGTGACATGTAGCGTCGCAGGATTGTCCCGCCAGTTTAATTTCCTGGCGACGGCGACTGCTGATTGTACGGCTGAGTCACTGTCGAGAAGAACGTCATTGTCCTATCCTATCTAAATTTGACTTGATGTTAATAAAACAATATAGATTGTCCATACCACCATAGGAGGCCGTCGCATCGTGACGCAGACTGTAACGCCACGGTTGTGGGTTCGATCCCCACTCGAAGGAATGAAGTGGTATTATTAATATTTTCATTTCGTCATTCTGGCACCAAGGCAAAAGCCCGACATTGAGTTCCCCCAATTAACACGCAATGTCATTAAAAAAATTGACGGAAAGTAGGGAACGGAGTGTCTTAAAACTAGAATCCTTTTGCCTACCCTGCTGTGTGCGGGATACAGCGTGAAACTGATTTAATGTTAATTTATATAGACTATTCTTTTACAATATCAACAGCCTATATTCTATTTTAAAGAATATATGATAGTTTTGTATTTAAATGTTTATGTATCTATAAGCTGGCGCCGATATCACGCTACACGAGGGGTCAATCGTGCACTCGTGCTGTCAATTAAATGTGCATTCGCAAATGGTCTATTTACACTTCCATTTAATCATGTCCTTACGGTTATCTGTTCTTACATATTTCAGTATATTAACCGTATATGGTCCTATTCTTTCTTACCTGGTATAGGTAGGTAGACTTGGAAATATAGTCAGTATTGTAAGTAATATATTTTCAGGTTAGCGTGCTCGGTATCTAGAATGCGCGCGATCATAAGTACGCTCGCGCCGCCAATTAGAGTTTCTTCGGCAAATGGGCCATTAACACTCGCTTACAGCAAGTGCATCGCGTTCATCTATGTTTTATCAGAAGAAAGCCTTTAGATTGGCGTTTAAATTAATTGTTTATTAGATGATTTTAACGTGAACTGTTTTGTTTTTTTATTTATTTAATTTATACAACGAGTAAGTACTTACATATAGTTTCTTTTTACTACCAAGTAAGCTTGGGAGTTAATGACAGCAGGTAATGTTAGTTCAGATTATCATATAATGGCACCGTAAATGTTGTAATTACTGTATCTGGTGGTTGCAAGTAAATACAAACAACTTACTAACAACCAGTATTAGCGTCTAACATATTTATATTATTTTAACATTTTTGTTATGGATAACAGAGAGACATATTTCACAGCGATGAGAAAAAAAAACTTTATAATAACTTTATACTAAACTTTATAATAAACAATAAATTTTAATACCCATACATCCTTAAAGAGTTAGATATACGCTTTTAGCTATCGAGACGTTAGTATTGGATAGCTAATAGTTAGATAATTAACTGCCATGAGACTTCTATCGCACCTGTAATATTAATTACTATAAATTCATTTTATTCGAATGCAAATAACATAGCAATTTAATTAATTATAGTATCATGTCTTATATATTGATAATTATTTTATGTATTTTCTTGCTCATAACGTCCCACTGGTTCAACAAGTACGAGCTAGACTGGCTAATTATATATATTCTTTATGTTATCCTCATTAAAGTTACAGCTTGATTAGAAGGTTTTTTCCAGGGTTAAGGAAGCGGAATCGTCAAGACCTATCGAATTAATGGGTTTATGCTGCTATTTAATTAACTATTGTTCGTTTCTCAGTATTTTTTTTATTACCTAGATGTTTATAAATATACTTCAATAATAAAAATTAGATAATTGCCTGTGATAGCTCAGTTAAAACATATGTATATTTTTTCTATTTTACAATTCTCACGTAGGATGAATTATTATTTTGATGTCTCTCTCTCTCTTATTACTTTGAGTCAGTCATATATCTAAATTTCAGAAACATAAAAAATATATAAATGTTCCATAGTTGATTCTATAGTTGTTTATTCTTTTTAAACTAATAGTGTACTGTGATATTGTATTCTTTTAAACATATCAATAATTCTAATAATAAATTTCAACATTCTAACAGTTATTAACATATAACAAAAACACACAAGCAAAAAGAACAACGTATATCACGACATGCATATGAGTGAACAATTACATGACTATCCTATGAACTGTTCAAATTAAATCGCGAACTGTGCAGCTCGGGAGCTGGTCTAGGTCTTTCACAGCACGCGATCGGTGAACGTTTCGCGTTAATTAATTGGGTGTTTTCACACGTCAGCGAGCAGATCTCGCCAAATAGATCTGCGCACGCGGCCCTTCATTAGCTATATCTGCAGGGCCGATCGCTTCGCGTATTCGCTACGCCAATTTGGTGCTGCTCTTCGCTACGCCATACTAGACAGATAAGGAGTAGAATGCTAGGCAATAACCTCATTATGAAATAACTGGGCCTCTGCCGTTTGTTCGATTATTGGATAACATTCGTTAGTGGTGTTTGTAATGACTTGTATTAGGTTGGTTTTTTTCGTTGATATTATTCCTGTCACATTTTTTTTAGCTTTAAGCTGTATTCCGCACAGCAGGGTAGGCAGAGGGAACCTAATGTTAAGACACTCGTTCCTAAATTCCGTCGAATTTTCGAGGCATTCGTATTGAGAAGTGAAATGTAATGTTGTGCTTTTTTGCCTTAGTGCCAGAGCAAAGAAATAAAATTTCCCCCGAGTGGAAATCGAACCTACATTTTTTTTAAAGAATTACAAATTAAAAAAAGAAATGTCTAACTAAAATGAGAATACATATCACAAGCAAATTCTACAATAGTTTAAATAATATTTTATATATAATGATAATGATAACAATAATAAGTGCGTATCACTTTCAAAAATAAGCAAATCACTTCGAATCTATTTAATAAAGCTGTTATTCACCAGTCGATCGTAATTTAGTAACAAAAAGGCCTGTGTCGGTTACACTGTTAGAGCGACAGGCGCTCGAGACGGGCGAGAGGCGAGAGCACGTGTAGGCCGTCCGCTCGACGGACCGACCAGATTGATAGCCGTCGGAAAACAATTACCTTTTTGTCGGCAACCCGATAAACCGCTAATTACAATAAGTGTTCATTGACTTTTTTAATAAAGCACCCATTGAGGCGTCCATCATCGTCCAATACTTGCCAGTCAGTGTATTTAATAAACTCCGTAGCGACGGAATGTTCGTAGTTTCGCTCGCGGAATTTCTACTATAAACTCTTCACTTAGTCGAACTAAGAATTTTTCAATATCGAAAAAGATATTCGTGTTTTGGTTTCGAGAAAGTTAGTTTTGAATGTGTTTAAAGTAATTACAAGAATAGATAATGAAGCCAACAAAGTGAATCTATTATTATGATGTGTATTTTAATACAAGTAGGTATGTAAGACGGTCGGGCGTAACCTGTTTTCGTGCATTCCTTTCGTAAACACGGAGATGGCACGGCGCGGCCGGGACGGTACCGCACGGCCGGCGCGGGACTCGCCGGGGCATCGGCCGCTTCGTGAGAAACGAATGCTCCTGGCCTCTAATTACGTTTTATGCGATATCGCCATTTAATTAGCAACATGTTTCCCATTTCGAAACATTAATTAATATTTTCATCAGAGTTCTCCGCATTTAACTGTGCTTTTATTACTCGCTCGAGATTTAATAAAGATTCCTGACCACCCTCGTCGGGTATTATTGTTTTAAGAGTTCTTATTAACTTTTTGTTTCGATACTATATTTTGTGCCGTCAATGTATCCAATTGTTTAATTACTAATTAATTGTATTTATAGCGAAGGATGGGCAGTGTTCATTAAAATATTCAAGTTTTATGAAGTTGAAGTAGAGTAACGGTATATGAGTAGAGAATATAAAAATAAGCGGTAATGGCGTCGCTCGCGGTGATTTCGCCAAATAAGGGATACAATCAATTCGACGGTCGCTCGGTGCTTAATTGTGGAGAGATTAATAACCGATCCACGTACTCGCAGACAAATTGCGACAGCTGACCGCGGGTAATGGCGTTACAGTGACATCTTTTACGTGCGCCTCGTTACTCCTATAAGTGGCAAATGTGGGTGCTTTGTACGGTTTGTTTATATTAATCTAATTTGCTACGATGGAAATAGTGTATACTTATTTTAATAAAAAAATAACTTGGTATATATTGTAATCAATTTAATTTATATATTTACCTATGGCTTTTACGATATACAGTTTTATATGTAGTTTTTTTTTTCCGTTTAAAATCTTTAAGTCTTTACGTCTGGTGATATGCAGAATGAAATATTTGTTTTCAGCTTCACGGTGAAACTTTACTATATAGACAGAGGGATTCTAGTGTTAAGACACTACGTTCCGCACTTTCCGCCGAAATTTCGAAGGCATTGCGTGTTGAATGGCGGAACTCAATTTCGTACTTCCTTGTTACCAGAGCGAGGATTTTAAATACTAAACAATTCATTTCCGCGAGTGGGTATCACATCTACATAAATAAATATATAATATGATAAATTTAAAACTAAAATTGATTGGTGGCAATCCAGCTTATAGTACGACGTGATAGGAAGACAAGAATTCTTCTTCGAATAGTTTAATATATATTTTATATTTAAAACATTTATCTATAATTAATTTCAACATTGCTATATGTTGAGACGTACTACGCAGTCATGCTTTACACCCTATTAAAAGAGAAATCGTGTGCTCAGAAGAAAGACAGGCTAATGAATGAATAAATGACAAATTGAAAGTGCTTGATGAAAGTAAAAGAAAATAACTTATTACGTTAAGTTGATGACACACTTGGCTTGTGATTTCTAATGTTTTATTTATAAATGAGGATACATCTGTAATAAAACTTAATTAATTAAAATTATTATAAACATCAATCGTTTACACCGCGTAAGCGCGATGGTTTTGGGTTCAATCCCTACTCGGGGAAATTGAATATTTTCATCCGAGTTAAAGGGCATCACACCACTCTATTTTTCGACATATTCCACTCATTTCATTCTATATTATAAAGACGGAAAGAAAATTGAGTTTTCCGAATTTCTGCGGCATTTGTAACTCTAACACTAACACTATTTTTATGTTCATTTTTAATATGTAATTTTGACATCTACAAAACACACAAATCCATAATTAATATTTATTTAAACTTAAAACAATCATTTTATGCTTTGGTAATATAAATATATCTAAATACTCATATAATATGTAAGTGGCAATAAAGAATATTTTTATAATGATTAAAAAAGGTCGCCTCGTAATTATTATTGCAATTAAAACTTATGTTTAAAAAGAAAATTAAAATTGACAATAATGAATTGTCAGTAAAATAATCATAAATAATTATTGCATTAACGATAAATATTATTATAAAAAAAAACTTAAATAACTATAATATTTTATTTACATAAATAATAAAAATAAGATAAATACATAGAATATTCCGTATTATAATAGGAATCAATGAAACTCCCGTTATTCTGCGTATTTGAGGTCCAAGAGCGTGAGAACAGCCCTCCAAGGAAACTAATTATTGCGAATGCGGCCTGGGTCTTCAGTTAATTAGAGACAGAGTGGTTCAACCCTCTTAATTAATAGGCACTCGAGTCGGGCCCTTACGCTTACCTCGCCTGTTTTATTTCAATTGTTAAATTTCTGATAAAACATGAGTTGGTATTGTATAAGATTATTATCATGCTGTAAAAAGCTAATCTTTGTAGTTCTATTGTTTTAGCTTTTATAATTATTTATATTGGCAATTGAAGGTGTAATTTTTTTGGATATATTAGGTACGTATTTAAAAAATAACAATCAGTACATCAATCAGGTAAAAAGGGGTCGGTATTATTTATATAATTAAATTACGTTTTACATTTTTAAGCAAATATATTTTATGTTCCCTTACTTTCCCGTCAAAAGTGGAAACAAAAATATTTTTTGTTTCAATCTGTATACTACGAAATTGACAGACTGGCGGAACTCAACCCCGCACTTTATTATTAAAGGGGATGGAATTAAAGTCGTAAATATAGCATTTTACGGACAAACAATCAAATTAATAGTATTTATTTCACAAAATAATAAGTACGTCAAAAAAATTATAAGCTTGTATATATTTTGTTAATATATTTTGCCTCATGTCTAGTTCAAAACCTTAACAATTCTTACAACCTATTTTGTTTGTTAACTATGAGAACTATGTTCCGTTAAAGCTTCATAGGTAGACTAAAAATGACAAAAAAAGATTTAATTTAATTAGATTTTATTTATTTTTCTGCTATACTTCTTGTTCTTCTTCCCTGCTATGGTCTCTATATCCGGTTTTGGCCTAATCTACCATATATTTACAGAGACAAAAATATATAACATTTTATTTTACTGATAATAAAGTTATACATGTACGAGTATATGTATCACACAACAAGTTGATAGTGTTAAGTGTTTACGACGTGTCAACGTAGGGTTGTAAAGGCGAAAATTGTTCGTGGTAATAGTCCATTTAATGTATTCATATAGTATGCACCTAATACCTGAAACTATATTTCGAGACAGAACATGACTCTTCGATTAACATAAAATGGAGTGGATGCAACGTGGGCGCGACAACTGATACTTAGGTACTAGTGTTATTGAGAGTTTCCTAGAAAAATGTTGTCCAGTGACTGTTGGATATGCAACAAGTCTTAAGGTTTTTTATGTATATCATTATTACGGATATATGTTTATTCAGATTTATATCTTTAGTGCTTAGCCACTCCGTTCTCTGCTTTCCATCCGAACTCAATATCGCGTTTTATTTTTCTACAGTGGGATTCCGTCGAGTAGGGCTCCATCCTAAATTGATTTTGACTTTAACTCTGTCAAGGTATTTATTTCTTAAATGCCAAACTGTGATGTCATACTCATCACACTAAATACGATTTATAGTTATGTACTAGTTGCTAGCTGCGTGGTTAAACATTGCAAGTTAACCACAGCATGCAATATTTAACCACGGAGTCATTATAGGAGTAATAATTTAAAACAGTCTATGAATACTAAACCGCATTAGATAGTCATCTATCGCAAGGGCCAAAAAATAATTAGCAGTTACTCAGCTGGTGACCTCAACTCAATGAAAGTTCTCGGCATTGACCTGCTGATTACCTCTCGGAGTTACGACACGGATGTTTCAATGATATATGGAAAATATTCGTTTCCACGCTTACGTAAAAAATGGAAATATTAATTAATAATATTAAAAGAAATGAGTCTCTTAAAAAAATTGTTTGAATGTTTGTATTTATATTAACAAAATAATAATAGAACAAATAATGGACCAATTATTATTAACGTACAATTACCTTATTAAGTCATTAACCAGAACAGGATGCGTGTCACTGTTTAAATGTAATAATAAATATAATGGAGATTAACGGTTACAAATGTAGAAATGTAGTCCGACATGTTTGACGCCGAGTTCCGATGCAGAGCACAGATAACATTCCGCCAGAGGATTCGAACACGGAATTCTTGACGGTCAAATGTGAGCCGTGCTTGAGGTATACGCTATACGCTATACGATGTCTCTCCGATATACATATCTTCGGTTGAATGCGAGGAATCCACGTCGTGTTGATCGAAGCGCGTCTTCCATTGCGCCCGAGCTGCCAGTCTAGGGCTCGGCTTGGGCAGCCTGTGGCGCAATGTCCTGCATTCCGCAGTCCGACGACGTGGCGCATCGGACGAGAGGTCATCACCGAGCGATAGGATCATGACAGAGAATTCGTCGGTCGGCTGCCGGCGGAATGCGAGCGGTAATTGATTTGTCCTGCGTAATCGACGGCCGGCAACGGCTGGACGGGATTGACGGGCGTCGAGACGTCATGCGAGCGCCTCTGTTGCTTGCTTATACAACTTTATGAGGAATAGAAATTACAGCTTGATAATCAAATATCTGGCTGTGTAATATGTATGAAAAAAATCATATACGTATATATGCAGGACATACAATAAATCATTTTATAGTTTTATTTTATATAGAGTTAAGCACGTAACGTATTTACATATATTTACATTGTCTATCAAAAGCAGTCACGTTTACATTAATGTAAAAGGTACATTGGTGATTTTTATATCATACCACTTAAGAGTTTAATATCTCATTCGTTACTGAAGAAATATTGAAAGACAAACACTTATCCCAGCACGCGAACGTTTATCTGATCCGGTCCTCGCTCCAAACTAAGCCAAATAAAATTAATATTCATAGTCGTTGTATTTATTGGCTTTCAATTAGTATAATCTTTATGGAGCATTAACATACGCGCGGGCGGCGCGTCCGAGTACGCCATAACTGTCGCGGTGTTGTCAACGTATGGGAAGAAAATTCGCCTTCGATAATTTATGCTTTTATTTTAATCATAAATTAGTATGTTATCGACTTTACACTTTTAACTGTCAATCAGTGACTGAGATCGTAATAAAATGTTTATAGAAACTTTAATTAATTATTCTTAATGAACCCGTTAAATAATTAATTTTATGACACCTTATAAATAATATGGCTATCGATATAGATATAGTTGCAAACGTATTATGCAAGCATTTATAAGGTAACTTGTTGTGTTATATATTAGTGTCCTAGTTAAATTGTGGTTTTAATAATTACACAAATGGGCAACGGAGTCACTTCTACGCTGGCAACTTTGGTCGCGGAAGGCTCGCAGCCGATGACCTCAACGGACCGGTTCCCGCGGCCTCTCCCTGCGACCCCTCGCCCTCCCGCCTCCTCCACCCTCCCGCCCTCCGCGCGCGAGACGTTTCATTACGTTATTATTATATTAAATGCTATAATACACATTGTAGGCATTAGTCTGCCGAGACGTCGTCCTTAGGAAGGGTAAAGCGAAAACCAAGGATCTCATTTTAACTTTATTTAAAAATGTCGATTTGTTTGCACGGTGTTCTTAAAAGATTTTCTAAGATATACCTTTAATTTTATTGTGATTTATGTATATCTAAATGTATGACATGAAATGATTACATAGTATACTAAAAATATAAAATACCAAAGTGAGGACTACAAACAATCGACTCTTTACTCTACAAATTGTAAATTCGTAGAGTACAATACATTGCATAGGTTCATAAATACTTTAACAACTTTTTATAATGAAACACTAACATCCTACGTTTAATAACAGTTTAATATAGTACAAAATTTTACTTTTCCTCATAAATATGCGTTCTTCAAAGCGTGAAAACAGTTCAAGAAAATTAGAAAAGAAATCCGTTAGCACGCGAGACACTCAACTCATCGGAATCTTCCATATACATACATACATATTTCGTAAGGAGAAATCTACAATTTAACAGTGGGACGTAAAGGCAGTTATAAGTTGCAATATATTTTGTCAAGTCATTTACTATTTGCTATCTCTATGCTTAACGTTTCCTAGGGTTTATGGTAATTTTCTTATTATTCTCTTGATTTATGAACGCTATTTAGAATATGTAGTTTTTATGCAATATTGACGATATTGTTTCTATGAATACGTCTTGTTAGAATAAGTACCTCCTTCAAACTAGCAGTGTATACATAGTTAAGTAATTATCATTATCATGACATTTGTTTGTTTAGATATATGAAAAATTTTGTTACAGTACTATAAAAAGTTACAGTACAATGCTTATTAATTTTAATGAGTAAAATAATACTAAAACGTATTAGGAAAATACTATTTTTTGACATAACCACAGCCTACAAAATTTATTACAGAAAATTTATTGTTTCTCTATGGATTTGTAACCGTAGATAAAGGAAATGTCCACATTATACTGCTTCTGCAATGTATAAAAAAAATTAAACATTACTTCCGAATTGGAACCTAAAGTCTTAACAAATTATCCCCCAGACTTGCAATAGCGTCCCAACAGCGCTATGACACCGCCTAATTTTTTACGAGTCTTCTTTTCAATCAATTTTGAGCCTGTTTTTACACGAATAACGGGCCGCTTGTAAGTTTTCAAATACAAATTCAATATTTACACTGCTGAATTAATATTAGGTTGTAACCGAAGACAGAATATAAATGTTATAATAAAATATGTAATATATTTGCACACGAGAATGAATTTCGTAAAAAAACATATATATTTAATATTAAATGTACCCAAGAATAATATTCAAATTTTTTATAAGAAACAAACACCATGACGGTTTATAACCTCGTATGATATTGTATGAATATTTAATTTTTTTAAACAGTTTTTATGCAACGCACTCTATACGAATGTGTTAACGAATAGATGTCTCGAATTTATACTAGACAGCAATTAAAATTTTGCAATACATCGAATCTATCGACATAAATGTCGATATTGTTTTTATAATTATTATTTGTGCTCAAAATATGCACTTCTTTTTCTGGTTTTCTGTATCACTCATTTATAGGGGGCAGAGGGAGCCTAGTGTTAAGAAACTCCCCTATCGCATTGCGTGTTGAGTGGCAGGTTTTTTAGTAAATAATTTACTTAAAATTTATTACAAATTTGTTTCTACAGCTTCTTGCTCCAAAAAATAGTACAACTGACTTGACTGAACAACTGAATACACATTAGCAATTTTGCAGTCATATTTACAATCATACTTTTAATCAAAATATGTAAGCTTTTGATACTGAAATATAAAAAAATATTCTTTCTTTAAAGTGTGTGTGTCCAGAATTGATTCTAATTATAGACGGCCGGTCGGGCGGGTCGGGGCGCGCTGCAAAATAAAGCACATTACAAAATATCACGTTACATCGCTCGGTGCACTTGATCATGCCGTTGTCCAGTCTCTTTTATTTGTGAAACTTACACTTGTTTTTTTATTTATACCGCTTTGATGACCGCGGCGACCGCACCGCTTAGCGCACGCCGCAACGACCCGTAACCAGTGTTCGTTTGTGTGAAACCTATTTTAAATTTATATTAGTACAATAAAAATATAAACTACTAATAATATAATTATTAGTACAAATCGAGACATTGATTTTGATATCATTTAGAGAATTATTCAAAAGTCTTAATCATTAATTACATTAAAATAAAGTATTTCAAAATCAATCTATATACAATTTAAATATAATTAATTTAAAATATTACAAATACGTTGGCACAGTTTCAAAATTTGTTGCTAAGTAAAGAGTACAACCTTGATTCGTTAAAACACTAGACATCCGCCCACGCGATTTTAAGCCGACGACTATTATAGCTATACCTAATGGACACGCAGCAAATCGTGCTAGTAAATAAAAATTTAAATCAGCTTCACGCTGCATCTCGCACACAGCAGTGTAGGCAGAGGGAACCTAGTGTGAAGAGACTCTGTTCTCCACTTTCCGCCGAATTTTACGAATTCAACGCCGGGCTTTTACCTTCGTGCCAAAGCGAAAAATTAAAATATTAATGAATAATTTCCCTCGTCTGGAAATCGAACCCACAACCATCGGTTTCACGCAACACCCTTGTGCCTTTGTGCCACGACGGCCTCTAATATATTTAAAGAACGAGTAATTACTGAATTAGCACCAATGGCACTTCTCTGTGCGTTCACACAAAAAACGCTTATAAATAAACACGGAGTCCACAGTTCAAAGATCTTCCACTATAGAGCGAAAGCAGAATTGGCATGTCGAAATACAAGCGGTAATAGAGCGGTTGAGGCTGGAGTGCGTGCAGGCGAGGCACAGGCCGTAGCTCGCCGACCAATTTATTCGCCGGGACGTCAGATTTCGAGGACCTCGTTACGACTAAGCCTCCAATTAGACTTATCCCTAATTAAGAGATGCCAATAAATTACCCTCCATCACGGGCTAACGAAGACGCGCCGCACTAATAACGCTAATTGATTTTGAGTAATGAGCTCGAGTTTTGATGGAGCTGATTGGTAGACGCGAGGGGAGCCATCGATCGCGTCAGTGCCAATAAGAGTCTCTGGGTTGGTTCTCCTTGCTTGGTATCGCGGAGCAGCGTACGCTGGTCGGTTTAAATTATCTTAAATAGGTTGAGTGTTTGCAATAGTTGGTTGTTTAATTATATTTTCATGTTAGTTTAAAATGTTATTATTTTTTTTAAATGTATTTTTCTTGGCCGACATTTGTGTTCCACACACACTCGCATTGTTGCTTATATGAGAAAGTGAAGTGAAAATATTATTTTTTAATTTAATAAGATATAAATTTAATCATTTTATAAACGAACGAAAAACGAAGAAACGAATCATTAGCATATTGTGATACCTAAGCAATTAAATAATTAAGTACAAAGAAATTTCTTAGCGAAACAATTGTTAAATAAAAACATAAAATTTATCTCCACGGTAGCAGTCCAGTAACTGCATATTTAAATTTATAACAGCAGCGGAAGAAACCAATCGTGATTTAGTATCAACTAGAAACTACGGGTAATTTTCCTTTAATTGAATTCCATTAATACAGTAAAAGCTCGCCTTTAATTACTGAGTAGACTAGAATATTCTACGATAGGCGTGTTCATATATCAGTATGGAAATATCTAATTAGCAAAGCCTTACAGACTATGTAAACATATGTGAAATATATATTTTTTTGATTGCGTTTCAAGAAAATTTATTATCGAGGCCGTAATTAAGCCAATTATGTATGTGTTAATTGTACAGTTGCTATAATTTATGTGCTGTAGCTATCTGCATATATCTTTACCTACATATATATTTTTATTTAATATTTAAAGTAAAATAATATTTGCGAATGTATTCGCTTAATTTGAATGTTAAAAAATCTCATTCTTATTTAGGTAGTAGGAGAAAAAAATTGTGGACAATTGAAAATACAAAATTTCCGTATCGGTCACTTTGTTTGGGTTGTTTGGAAATTGGATGATAAATCTTATGAACTTATACTTATAAATCTGTATGTGACTAAAGGAAAGTTAGTGCTAAGCCGTTCAAATATGTGGTTCGAGTTTTTTTTTAAATAGTAACTATGTCTTTAAAACAAATTTTTAAAACATAATAAATTCCTTTAAGTAGGGAGAGCATGTCATGGCGTTTGGTCAAGCGTATATCAAACGCATCAAAGCCTGACTAATTTTATCACTTACATCACAGTTATTTCATTCGAAAATAATTTGAATTACTTCTAAATGAAGTGGTATATTAGATATTAAGTTTGTTTAACTGTTCCTAAAGTATTTATTTAATTAATTTACCCTAAGATCATATTTCAAAAAACAGCCGTCACAAATTTTAATTAAAATAAATTAGGATATAATTAAAATTATCTTTGTAGTTGTAAAAACAGGTAAAATTCACAGTAATATATCATAGTGATACTATTAGGCGATAAGTTTAATTTAATTTTAATTCATAGCACAAAATATAGACCTCACGATATATACTCAACGAATAAATTTCATTTTTAATATTAAATATTAGCATTGTTCTGGTCACGCGCAGACGAACACGCAACTTGCATGCAAATCAGCAGTTAACGAGACGGTGTTTGTCGTCATCTTAATAACCGCAAAACATAATTGTGTTAACACTTATTTTTCCGTAGTTATTTTTGATACTTACAAGGCTTAAAATAAATTATATTTGTTAGTAGTAACATATTAAAAATATTTTAAAAATTTTGGGGTTATCGTCTGCCAACTCAAAGCATTCTTATTTTTATTGCTTATTTATCATCTTATCTTATAGAATCCAAAAAGATACTCACGTAGCCAACATGTACATACGTATACCTACCTACTATACAATTTTAAACAAAAAATAGATTAAATAAATGTTTATTTATAAATATTCATGTTCTATATTGAAGCAATACAATTACTATTAAAGTGAGACAACTTCTATGATTAAAGTAGATAAAGCAACTACTTGCGCCGGCGCAGCACGCTCAGCGCGTAGACGCTATCGCGTTAACAATCTTGCCATGTATTAATACATTTAGTACTATTACAAATGTCATTTTGTTTATAAGTATTATTTCTTCAAATATTTCTTACAAATGTTTATTTCCTTGAAACGTCCTAGTACATTAATTATGGGTAATTTTGTATTTAAATGTTAGTATTTTAAAAAAGACCTTCGCTTGTTACATTTTGATATATTTAAAAAAACATAAAGTAATACTATACAGTTAGTTTAACACCATTTTTGTTTCAAAGGACAGTGTTTATCATATGTTGTAATTATCATAAGCATATTTTATTTCCTATTGTCACATATTTATAATAAAAGAACAACAAACCTAACATTACTTAAGTTACATAAACAAAACAATGAGATTAGCATGGAATTTTAAAAATTTATTGAAGTTGCAATAGTTATATCAAATAATTTTTTTAAGTAAACAAAATTGTGTTATTTTAGAATAAATATGGAGTAAATAGCATGAAAACAATATGAATATATCAAAAGAACTAATCCAGTTATTTTAAATTCTATAACGGTTATTATAACGTTTCAATGTAGAGCGTAGAGTCTCAGTCAACCACCACGAAGTTCCTTTAGCCTCACTCAGTTAATAATAAAGTATCGACTCGTACCACTTACGACACCATCACTTACCATAATGAGAGGCTTAGATAAGCGTAATGCACTTAATTGGATAAGTTAATGTTGGATATAATGAATTCGAAGGCTGTAGCACTATCTCTAGCGAGGCGAGAGCGATCGATCAATTTGACATACATTTGTGTGATTGTTGACTAACATATTCAAACGTATATTTACTGCTGTCTAACTGGGTCCTAAGCTAATGTCTAATTTATTAGCGAATTTTTATATGATTTTAGTTAAAAAAATTGTTGCTAATGCGAATATAGTTAAATATATTTTTTTTTTCAATTTTACCAATAACTTTTATGGATCGCTTAACTTAATTCAACGCTTTTCACAAATATTTATAAACGTAACCGATATAAATTCGAAATATAGCGTAGTAGTCTACCTATTAGCTAAATCTTCATCTTCATGAAGATACCAATGATTAACTCATAGAAACTGATACCTGTTCACGGTGGTTATAGATTCAAATGCGTTAATTCTAGTTTTGTTAAGATTAAATACTGCGTTGGATTGATCTACTATTTCACCGCACATATAATTACTCCGGTTTCTAAGTGAAACACGTAGTGATATGGTTCTAGATTGTTTCTCTTCACCCCGCAATTTGCAAGAAATAAGTATAAATTACATATTGAACAAAAAGGTTCCTTTAATAACATGAAAGTAGCCTAGTAGGGGTAATAGCCCTCATTAACGTTTACTATTTTAACAAAAATATGTTTCTTTAGAAACTTTAAGAGAAAAATAATGATGTCATAATATAGATACCTTTGAAAATATTGTCATGTTTCCCAATCTATTTTAATTTGACCCTATTTAGGTCAAATTAAAACAGAAAAATCATAAATAATTATTGTCTACAATATATCAGCGCCTTATGATTAATTATATTAACAGGGTATATTTTTATAAACTGAATTTGTAAGAAATTTAATGATCCTATTTATCTATATATATAAAATCGAAAGGTCACTCACTCATCACGAAATCTCAGAAACTACGAGTACATGTGCTAGGAATAGGAAATTTTGCATAGGAGTTACTTATAGGACGTAGGTGCTCGCTAAGACGGGAATTTGTAATATTCGACTTCTAAGGTGTTGATTTTGGGGTTCAAAGTTTGTATGAAACTTCGTTACTACAAATACTAGGAGTCTCAAATTTTGCATAGACGTCACTAGGACGTAGTCATGGAGACAGAAATTAATAATAACGTAGTTCACGCAGGCGAAGCCGCGAGCGTGCCGCTAGTTTATTATAAAGATAAACATGGACGTACGTAACAAACAAACGTACTTAATAATAATTAATTGAAAAAAAAATCTTACATCTGTTATACTGAAATCTCGATTCTCTTTAATTAAAATAAGGAAAAAAACAACTCTTATATATATTAAAACGAAGTAAAATTAATTATATTACAAGAAAAACTAAAAAACGCTTACGAGAAAACTTAATTGGTTATATAAAACATAACTACATACTTTTAAAGTATATTCCAATGCTGACAATAATTACCTTTTATTTAATTAGCATTTAATTAGGAGCCACTCGTGGCGCAGGGACACAAGCGTAGATACCACTGGGATATGCGATAGATTGTGGGTTCGATTGCCACTCGAGAAAATAAAATATTTTAATTTTCTCTCTCTGATAACGAGGCAAAGTGCAAGTTCCGTTACTCAACACGCAATGCCTCAACAATTCAGCGGAGAGTGGGGAACGGAAGTGTCTTAATGGGAACAGATTGAGTTCCCAGGTTCCCACTGCCTAACCTACTAAAAAAAGTATACTAAAGGTATGTAAACATGAACTTCGTATATTA